>JAWZYT010000444.1:15000-259064 GCA_034508575.1 Petrolisthes manimaculis
CACACACACACACACAAACAAACAAACATATAGAGGGTTGATTGTATTCTGTTCTTTGCATTCACTTCCCCATCGCCTCTATTATCCCTCATCACACACACACACACACACACACACACACACACACACACACACAGAGAGAGAGAGAGATAGAGGGTTGATTGGTTGATTGAGGTGAAGGCTAGAAACCGAGGAAGTAACTACAGCTAAAACCCTTCAACCTGAGTAGCGTGTGGTCACCCTACACGAAATGATGACAAGATTCCATACGTACCTGTTGCCTTGTAGTTCTATCAGCCTCTATCACCACTATTACCATTACTACTACCACTACTACCATCAACAAAACCATTAATACTACCACTACCAGTACTACCATCAACAAAACCATTACAACTACTACAACTACCACCACCTCTATTATTATTAACATCATCATTACCACTACCATTAATTACACCACCAGTACCACCACTACTACTACTATCACCACCACCACTGTCATCACTACTATTGCTACTACTACAATGTCATACACTTTTACCATCAATCAACACCACTACTACAATTCTTCTTCCTGTGAGGCAATGTTTCCCTTTCTTCTGTTGGGAACTGTAGTAAATGCATAAACCCACAATCTGTTTTGTTTGAGGAGAGTTAATTGCAGTGTGTGTGTGTGTGTGTGTGTTTGTGTGTGTAGAACTTGTAAACATTACCTATGGTTGGTGTAAGACTGTGACCTCGTTTCGATGACCTCTCACTTAACCACTTTAGGTCATTTATTACTCTATACTTACCTGCATGCATTTTACACTCCCTCATCCCCACTTACCATTCACTCTCTCACTCATAGATTCATTGTTATTCACCCCCACTCACTCTCCCTCCCACACATTCCACTATATAAACTACCCACTCACCTAAGTACTCCCCATCCACTCCCTCTTACTCCCTATCCACTCCCTCTTACCTCCCATCCACTCCCTCTTACCTCCCATCCACTCACTCTTACCTCCCATCCACTCCCTCTTACCTCCCATCCACTCCCTCTTACCTCCCATCCACTCACTCTTACCTCCCATCCACTCACTCTTACCTCCCATCCACTCCCTCTTACCTCCCATCCACTCACTCTTACCTCCCATCCACTCACTCTTACCTCTCATCCACTCACTCTTTTTCCATCCACTCCCTATTACTCCCATCCACTCTCTGCCTCTACTCACTAAAACTTAACGTGACCCCACCTGACCTAACCACCCACTCTTACTCACTCACTCCTCCCACCCCAATTAACTTAAGTAAACAAAGACCTTGAACACACACACACACACACACACACACATACTTTTTGCTGGTGGGTGCATGTTTTTTTTTAATCCCCCCCCCCCCCCAATACACACACATACACATACACTTTTTACTGGATGGGTGCCTGTTTTTTTGCTCCCCCCACCCCCATACCTCACTCCTACAACCCCTGCCCTCCCACAGCTCTCCCGTAATCTCCCACCCCCACCCACCACACACCCCTAAACTCCCCCACCCTCCAGTGAAGCCAAGGTTAATGTTATTCAAAAGTAGTGTAATGAAATACAGTCGGTGCATTTTTTGTTTTCCTTTCCGTCTGTTTGTTTTTTATTTTGGGGAGGGGCTGAGTTTTATGAGTTCGTATTTTTGTTTCCAGAATGTTTGTGTTTGCTCGTGTGTGTGTGTGTAAATCTGTGTACGTGTGTGTGTGTGTGTGTTAATCTGTACGTGTGTGTGTGTGTTAATCTGTACGTGTGTCTGTGTGTTATCAGTCTGTCTTTCTAAATGTCCGTTCATTATCAGTTTCATACTTGACACACCACTCCATCTGTCTCTCCAGTCCACCTCATCTTCGTTCGTCTGGCCTCTCGTTTCCTTGCATCTCTGGGTTGTCAGTCAGTTGTATCAGTTCTACAAATAACACCACCTCTCCTCCTCCTCCTCCTCCTCCTCCTCCTCCTCCTCCTCCTCCTCCTCCTCCTCCTCCTCCTCCTCCTCCTCCTCCTCCTCTCTTTTCCTTCCATCTCTGGGTTGTCAGTCAGTTCTATCAGTTCTACACATAACACCACTCCTCTTTCTCTTCTTCCTCCTTGCCCATCATAATCATCCCCATCCCCAGTGCTGGATTTAGGTACAGTTGTAGGCACATGAAACAAGACACACTTGAGGAAGTATATATTTTACACTATTAAATTCAGATCGAGAACCTATCCCTTCATTGTGTTTTTTTTTATCTTTATATGTGTGTTTATTATTTTCTTTATTTATGTGTTTAGTTATTTTATTCATTGTGGTTGTATTTTGATCGTGAATATGATACCAGAGAAGATGATGTGATCTATACGACTTGACTCCGGTGATGAAGCCTTACGTGATCCTCTTATGTACACATGTCAGTCACTCCCTCCATATTAATGTCAACAATGTTATACAGTATTGACAAAAGCAGTTGCATGCTATATCCACAACAGCGGGCCGTCAATACATTTCAGTGATGTTCATTAAATATCGGCACCGCACATCAATAATTATCCGAGCACATTGTTTTGTTCATATAGGCTGAAGCTTCTTTTTTTATATGTTCCGACACTGGACATAGGCTCCATCAAGCCCATTTTCATAGCCCAGGTCAACTGTTAAACACACACACACACACGCACACGTCACGACTTCCGAACTGGGAGAGGGAAGTGAGGATAATTCCCAAATACTGCAGCTGTTATGGTACTTTATAGCGAGGGTGTTTTACGATGTTCGGTGGCCTTATAGTTAGTGCCCGAAACTCGATTTGGAAGAGTAAATATTTTCAGCCACTCACCTGGAAGGATTCGATCTCCCGACCTATAGGTTACGAGTCCAGAATACTCACAACTACTAGTTAGGAATAACAAACCACCAGGGCCCACTGTATGCACCACTAACAATCCCTCCCCCCCTTCAATAACTGAATCTAGGTGCTTGACATTCTTAACTGTGTAGCGTGGATGGAATGGACTGCATGGCGTTTTGACATGAACGATTAACTCTATCTAATTTCATACGAATGTCTCTGAACGTATTCTCAACACTCAACATTAACCAGTCTTACTCACAGTATCGTCGCTTATTTATTTATTTATCTTTTTTTTTTGTACTATGCCACTGACAAACATGTTGACTGTATTTTCAGTACTGTGTTTTAGTTGGGTTGTTACATCAAATATATTATGAATGTCGTCAATTACATTCACTTTATAATTGATTTAAAGCTTTGCAGAAACTCACTAGGCAAATTTTACGTTGCTCTCTGTCATCTGATCCCAGTGTTATTGGTTATGGTGTGAACCTTGAGGGAGAATATGGTAAAATAGTAGCAGATTTGAGTGGCAGAGAAAGATAGAGAGAGAGGGAGGTGGACGGATAGACTGAGGGGGAGTATTGCGTGACTAGAAAGTGCACTGGTGTGTGTGTGTGTGTGTGTGTGTGTGTGTTTCAGGTGGTCGGTGGTCTAGAGCCGTGACCACACACACACACACACACGTACACATAGATAGAGATAGTCATGGACATACACATACTTACATAGGTAGAGATTGGCTGACATGGACACACAGACACACTCAATTTTCTTCACGCCATTCCGTCGTCACTCTTCTACCTATTATACTCAACACACACACACACACACACACACACACACACACACACACACACACACACACACATACACACACACACACACACACACACACACACATACACACACACACACACACACACACACACACACCATCTCCCTCCCCCTTCTCTGCTATCTACTGTAGTCATCAAAATACCGTTTGGTCAGGCATCTCGAACGAAATAACTACTTCATTATGCATTATTATTCCTCTTTTTGATCGGGGGAAGTAGTGTGCCAGTCATTGTGAGTCGTGGGGGCATTATTTAATTACCTCAACTATTTCTCTAAACATACATCCATCCCAACCTATCTTTCTTCCTCATTCCTCTGTCATCTTAGTCCATTCTTCCCATTAATCCCTCATGTTTTGTGTGATGGTGAGAGGTGTTGTGGTCGTGGTGGTGGTGAGGTGTGGTGTGGTGTAGTATAGTGCATGACGTGTGTGTGTGTGTGTGTGTGTGTGTGTGTGTGTGTGTGTGTGTGTGTGTGTGTGTGTGTGTGATATGTTGGTGGTGTTAGGGTGTGGTTGCGGGTGTCACTTCTGCACTTGTCAATACTCGATACACTGCAGCACCTTCACACACACACACACACACACACCTCTGCAGTAATCACACACACACTCCAAAAATATTATTAATTTGTTCTTAGAAAATACCTAGTCGCTTCATTTTTGTAGGTAAAATAAAGCGAGAGAGAGAGAGAGAGAATGGTAGTTAATTAGTTATAAGTTTGTTTGTTTGTCACTGGTATGTAATCCAAGTAAAAAGAAAGAGAAAAACAGGAAAAGGAAATCATTTGCATAATTGTTTGAACCACAGGTGTACACGCGATAAAAAACATTAAAGTATCAGTGCAATTTTCGTATGAAACATTTTGAGACCTCTGACGATGGATACTGAAAATGATCTGGTTTATTCCCGTGGCATCATCATTTACAGAATCATCAGACCCATCCTCCTGTTTGATAGTTTTTTTTTAATCGTGTGTACAGGCACGAGCACTAGTAAGTATCCAGGTGTGCTTCGAATACCTAGAGACAGTAAATCAATGCACAATAAAGATCTCCATTAGAGTTAGTTCGTTGGTGTATATTTATTAGTGCTCGTAACTGTACATACGTCTTGAGGAAACAAATTGTCCCTCTTTTTGCTTGCTTTACATTGAGCTGGAAGATGTTAGTAGTGGAGATGGATTGATGATAATAGTGATGAAGGTACAGAAAGTGTGGATGGAGATGGAAGTGTGGATAATGGTTGGGTTGTGGTGGTGGTGATGATGGTGGATGTAGTTAGATGATAGAGGAGATGGAACTATGAACAAATAATAATGATGGTAGTGAAGGAAATGTGTGGGGAAAAAAACCTGATATCGAAGACTGAAGTGGGCTGCATGTGTGACTGAAAGACGATAGTGTACAGTAGACAGAAATGTGGGAATGGAAAGAAAGAGTTGACCCTTAATTAAAGACGGAACCAAGTGGAATTATGAGTGAGAAACGGAAGAAGTGGATAGTGATGGGGTGGGGAGTTGTGGGGTTGGATGGGCCCGAGTTGGAGACAGAAGTGGGTGACGAGGTGTGAGGTGTGTTGTGAGGTGGGGTAAAGGTAATGGGTAGGATGGGGTGAGTTGTGGGGTAGTTGAGACAATGGAAAATGGAGTTAACGAAGACAGAAATGGGTGACAAGTTGTAGGAGTGTGCAAGGTTTAAAGAATTCTTTAAACCTTGGGAGTGTGTAGGGTTGGATGGGGCTGAGTTAAGGGAGACGGAAGTGAATGGCAATTCAACCCTACACACGTGTAGGGTTGAATGGGGTTGAGTTAAGGGAGACGGAAGTGGGTGACGAGTTGTAAAGGTGTGTAGGGTTGAATGGGGTTGAGTTAAGGGGAGACGGAAGTGGGTGACGAGTTGTGTGGGGGTGTGGCTGAGATGACCCACATTTCCATTCTGACTGACCGCTGCCGTTACTCCGGTTACCTTCACCAAGGCTCCTCCTCATCCTCCTCCCTCTCCCCCTCCTCCTCCTCCTCCTCCTCCTCCTCCCTCTCCCCCTCCTCCTCCTCATCCCTCTCTCCCTCCTCCTCCTCCTCCCTCTCTCCCTCCTCCTCCTCCTCCTGTTCTTGTTGTGGTCTCCATGGAGCTAGCTCCATGGTGGTCTCCCTTCCTCTCTTCCTCCCCTCCTCCTCTTACCTCCTCCCCCCTGTTCTTGTTGTGGTCTTCCTCCATCTCTCAATCCCTCCCCCCTCTTTTCCTCTTGTTGTGGTATCTCCTCAATCTCCCCCCCCCCTTCCACTTTTTGTTTTGACCTCTCCCTTCATATCTTCATCCTCTATCTATCCATCTTTCTCCTTTTCTCCTTTCCTCATCCATCCATATCGTTCTCCTTCTCTCCCTTCCGCCCTCCATATATTTCTCCTTCTGTTTTTTCCTCCCACAGTGTCCTCCTCCTCCTCCCCTCCCTCCTCCTCCTCCCCTCTATAAAAATAATCTTCTTCCTCCGCCTACCTCTGTCTCACACTCAGGATTTCTTGAACTGAGGGTCGTTGCTCCAGTCTGCCTTCTGTGCTTCCCTCACTGACTAAGGATGATGAAAAAACAAAACAAAACACAACTGAAAGAGTCAATGTACCTTCCCTTCATCGTGTGCAGTTAAGGGGAATAGTACAGTACAGTGCAGTGTTGGTAAATCGGGGGTAACTGATTTCTCCAAACTATTCCAGGCAACAAGACATCATTATTTTTGTTCATTTGCTCCTGTTTCCTGGCATGCTCTAGAGGAATCAAGACGCTTCAATCGATCACAAGTGTATTATTACTCCCTTAAATATTATGTCCACGATAGAGCATTGTATTTAGTTCAGGAAATTTAACCTGATTATTTAAGCTCACTAATATACACATATTTTTATTTGTTCTACTTAATGGGTCAGTCTTATATTGCGGTTGAACTAGAGGGATACTGTACTGATTATTCCGCCAAACTATTTATACCGGTAGTAGGAAACTTTTATTAGGAAACTGTCGGCACACAAACTTCTTTTCTCCTCGGTGACCGTATATAAGTGCAGCCAGTCAACCTATCTATCTATGACGAGTTTGGTTGGTTGGTTGGTTGGTGATGGGGGTGTCGTGTCGGGCAGAGGAATGCAACAACGTGAAATTCTCTGGACGTGACAGTGCGTTTTATTATACCGGGTGTTTTGTGATGGCTCTTAATGCCTCTCTCTCTCTCTCTTGCCTCATTGTTGTTATTGTTATCATCTCTGTTGTTGTCTGGTGGAGGGGAAGTGTTTAATATTATTTTCCCTTCCAAATACTCCTCTTTCAATACCTCCTCCTACAACATCTTCCTCTTCACCACATTCACCTTCCCCTCCAACTTCTTCTCCAACTTATTCCCTTCCAACACCAACACTTCCTGTTCTTCCTCCTCTATATTTTTATTTTTAAAATCCTAACTCTCACCTACACTTTAAAACAACCGTCATGCAATACACTGATCACTATACATCTCTCTCATGAACTCACCACCACCACCACCAACAACAACAACAACCATAATAACAACATCAACAACCATAATAACAACAGCAACCATAACAACAACAGCAACCATTACAGCAACACCATCACCTCTCAACAAGTACCGTAGTCACGTAATGTAGGTCGTAGTCCAGTGTACTCTCTTTACCTCTTAACAGCAAAAGAAAAGAAAATAACACCTCATACTGTGTCTCGTATATAATGTTGCCGTGTGTGTGTGGAGGAAGGTGAGGGAGGACTAAATGTAAAAATACAGCTGAATGTTATCTCGCTTGTGATATAATTAAAAGGAATGCCAAAATCATGTTCTGTTTCGTTTGAGATGCCTAGACACATTGCGTTTGAAGGAGCATATGTCGTATTAATGGGGAAAGATTGATGGTCGTAGAGTGAGTGTTCTAGAATTGACATGCTCATGTTTTTTATGAATAATTTGGAAGTGGATTAAAACAATAAGAATGTAACAGCAGATTAGGTAGGTCAGTATTCTATAATCACAAGAAAAACACCATAAGAGGAAAAACCCGAATGATTGACATCCTCCCGTTATGACGACCCGTTGAAAAATAAAAAAACAAAACAAAACGAAAAACCAACTAATAAGAAAAAGGGCTCCTCCTCTGAGTAAAAATTTGTAAACAAGAAATGCATCAGTCTGTCTTCTCACACCTCACTTCTGGTCGTGGAGGCTTGGTGTTATTGGACCAGCCTCAGTCAGAAAATTGGAGATATATGAGTCATTCAGATGTTGCCACGAAACACTTTCTATAGGGAAGGAACTTGTTTCGTGGCATAGTCAGTAGGAATCAGAAGCCTCCAATTCTCATACACTATCACAGGGTCCTTAAAGGGGAGGGATGTTCTGTTGTTGGTGAATTGGAAGGTCTCTTGATTCCTCCAAACTATGCCATGAATCAGATCCCTTATTAATACCATTGAGGGAGTCTGTTTTCTGGTATAGTTAGGAGGAATCATAAACCTTCCAATTCACCAACAAGAGAATCTCCCCTTATTTTATTATTATTATTATTATTATTATTATTATTATTCATGTATGTATTAATAGTATTGAAGTGAATGTTTTTTATCTAGTTTGGTATACTTTCCATATATTATGTTTAATGTTTGTTTTGATTAATTAATATATTTATTCTTCTGTTCACAGGGCGAGGAGATGATGAAACGGATCGAGCAAGTGTGAGTATTGGTAAAAGTTTTATTATATATAATTATGATAAGTCAGATTAGTACAGAGTCACCCACAGTCACATGAACGAGTTAGACTGTAGTGTATTGATTAATTAAGAGGCTAATACACTTTTGCTACATTAGAGAGAGAGCCTTGATTCCTCCAAAGTTTGTCAATGCAGGAAACAGGACCAGTGAATAATATAAAATGGTATCCTGTTGCTTGGAATAGTTTGGAGGAATTAGTTGCTCAGAATTTACCAACACTGTAATACCCGGGTCCTCGTGTTGGTATTTCTCATATTCAGTGGTTAATTTAGTGCTTCATATAAGTTTCATTGTTTTTGTATCTAAGATGTGGTTTATTGGTCCTTGTTGTTTATTATTTTTATTTGCCATAATTATGTAGTTCGTGTTATTGCCAAGTTATTTACGAAAGTTATTATTAATTTAGATGCATAGAATAATATAAGGTTTGCCATAATATTAATAATGATGTACATACTGTATAGGAGAATTCAATCCACTACCACAAGGAAAATATAGATGATAAACCCCTGAGTTAATCATAATGTGTTTATATTATTTGGTAACTATTAAATATACGAGCCTATAGAAATACTGTATATATATATATGTATATGAACACTTTTTGGTTATACATTTTCCACAGAGAACGAATGAATGATCCAGGGAGAGATTAAATTTATACTACAGATTCCGCGATAGAAAAATTTACTTCATATTCCGCTATAGAATAAAATATACTTCATATTCCGCGATAACTTATATATTTCCTACTTCAGAAATGTCAGTGTAAAGTTAAATATAAACCTGGAGTCGTCTAAAGCTATCCTCGTGTGGGAGTCTGTCGAAGCTTGGAGGGAGAATAAGCTTAATAGCCAGTTCACCGACCTCCTCCTCCTCCTCACTCCTGTTCTTTCTTGCCTTCATTTTACCCTCCACCGTCTCTGTCTGCTTCTCCTGTGATCTCATACCCAGACATTTCTCTCTATATATAAGCATAGGAAACTTTAGAGAACGAGAGGGAGGGTAGGGGGACTTTTGGTGGGTTGGTTGGTTGGTTTATGAGTGTGTGTTATTATGGATGTGTAGATTAGTGTGTGTGTGTGTGTGTGTGTGTGTGTGTGTGTGTGTGAAGTTTAGTTGGATGCAGTGTGTGTGTGTGTGGGTTGGAGAGATTGGAGGGGAAAGAGGGTTTTTTGTTTTGGGGGTTTAGAGGTGGTAGTGGTGGGAAGAGGTTGGGTGGTGAGTTGAGTGTGGGTGTTTTTTATATTATTTTTTTAGATATGTGTATATGTGTGTGTGTGTTTTTTTTTTCGTGATGTGGGGTTGGGGGCGGTGTTGGTAATAATGAGAGAAATAATAATGGTGGTGATGCCGGTGATAATAGTAACAATATGTATTATAGAACAATATTGTGATGGTGATAGATGTGTGAGAAATTATGGTGGTGGTAGTAATTAAGAATGTGGCATTGTTGGAGCATTGTAATATTAGATAGTGGTGATGATAAAAGATATGTGATGATATTAGTGTTGGTGATAGAGGATAATTATGATAGAAGAGTAGGTGGTGTTTAGGGGGTAAAGGTGATGGTGATAACAAGGCATATTAGTGTCATATCTTTATGAATGATCTTTGAATAAATTTAAAACGAGGTGATGTAGAAGTAGACACAGTGGGAGAAAGACAGGGAGAGGAGGGGGGTTGAGGCAAGAGTGAGAGAGAGCTTGGGTGTGGTCATGTCGATAGAAGAAAGTAACTGATGGAATAGAAGAAGGTTTTGTTCGCGGTAGAGAGAGTTGTTAGAGTAGGAGTGGAAGGAGAAGGAAGAGGAAGAATGGGAGTGGATGGTTAGGGGTCAGGAAAATGTGTGAGTTTGTATGTGTAGGGGTTTGTTTGTTTAGTTAAAATTGGTGTGGGTATTGGAAGTGAGTAACTGAGTAATTGATATATTAGTGATATACTTGTGAATGGTTTAGTGCAAGAAAGTACATGACTTGATATTGTGTATGTAGAAGGAATAAAGTATTGACTGATGTTGGTACGAATTGCACTGTATACATAACACACACACACACACACACACACACACACACACACACACACACACACACACACACACACACACACACATTCTCTGAGGGAGTTCAATGTTTTTAGCATCCAAAAAAAATTGGTGTGCGAGTATGTGTACTGTACATAGTTACACACACCCAAACTACAAAAGGTCATAGTTAAGATGCTTTCTCGGTAAGATACTGATATGATAAGATAGTCTCTACATAGAAGTAGAAGAATACAGTTATTGTCTTGTAGTATTTTTTAGTTTAAACAATATACAGTACAGTACATGAAGCCACGATGACAAGCAGGTGAAATACAAATGCATACATGAATTGAATCTGAATGTGGAAGTTAGTTCTGTGTTATTCAGGAATGGGTATATAAGACTGTGTTGGTGGGAGGCAGACATTGTGTAGGCATGGATAGAGGTTGATGTTATGATTAGTGATACTGGAAAGGATAGAGGGGATTGTATGAATTATGTTGTGGAAGATGTGGTGATGCGGGGAGAAGAATTTGTGGGTGTTGTTATGTTAGGAAATGTGTGGTGGTGTATATATGGTGCAGGGAAAGGAAAACAAAGCAATGCACAGGAAATTAAATAGCAGCAGATGTGGGGGTTAAGTTGGGGAAGATGTGGTGGTGGAGGAACAGACAGAGAATAAAATCACTTACAAACAAATAAATAAACACAGCAAATGGTGTAGTTCAAAGAAGTGTAGAATGTATAATACAGGTATACAGTACAGCGTAATGTGTAGTGAAGGGACGGGTGGAGAAAAAGATGTGGACTTCTGGAAATGATTATGGAGAATGTGGAGGAGTGTGTGTGTAGAGAGGAGTGAACACACGGACGGTTACACATTTCGCCAACATTCCAGTGATTATATGTTACAGACGAGTGCATATAGTAGTGTAAATTTGGGGTGCAATTTTGTCTTGGATTGTATTATAGTTACCGAAGAAGCCAAGGAATATAATGAGGGGCCGGTGCATTGTTGTGAAGATGGAGAAAAAAATATAGAGAATGCCCGTGTAAATTTGTGAAGTGTTTTTGTGGTGTAAATTGGTGGTGTTTTTTGTGGTGTAATTTTGTCTTGGACTGCATTATATTTACGGAAAAGAAAGGCAAGAAATTAAATGAGGGAACCGGTATATTTTCTCCAGATTAACGAAAAGCTGCAGAATAGTTATAGATGTTTTTAGTTGCGTGTGGCTCGCCTTAAGGTAACTGTTAATTAAAGGGGTAATACAGTGTTGGTGGTAAATCTGGAGCAAATGATTCCTTCCAAGTATTCCAAACAACAGGCCAACTCTTAGTATTTTTTTTTTCTTTTTTTTTTTTGTCCTGTTTCCTGGCATACTTAGGAGGAATCAAGGCGCACCAATGTACAGTCGTGGACCATAATATCCATCCACGACTGTACCAAAAGTATTACCACTTTAGTTAACACAACACCAACACCAGCGGCGAGCCACTTAAGGAACCCTATGATGTACGGTAGTAGGAAAATTGGAGGTAAATGAGTCCGTCAAATATCGTCACGAAACACTACCTATATAATGGAAGGAACTTGTTTCGTGGCAATGGTCAGGTGGAATCAGAAGTCTCCAATTTTTCATACACGATCACAGGGTCCTTATCTAACAAAGAGTGTCTCCCTCACCAGCGTTCACTGCCCCGTCGACCACTTGCTCTCCGCAGGAAGGTAATACACGGACACCAACAAGATGCACACTCATTGTTATACCTCCCTCCCCCCAGTCTCGCCTCGCCTCGCAGCCCGGCCTTGTGCTATGGCTTGTCTGTCTGTATGTCTGCCTCATAACACCACCACCGACAGCTCCCCCCTCCCCCCCAATCCCCAACTCACTAACTAACCAATAAAGTGGGTGTGGAGAAGAAAGAAGGGCGGTGTAGTGTGAATTGAACTCATACAGATCATTGAATTCGTTAAAATTTATTCATACGTATGCCTATTTACTTTAATCTTATTCAGATACAGTACTTATCATTATTGACTCAAAACTACTTATTGGATTTTCTTTCATCTTTTCACTCTCTGTATCTCACTAAAGATATATATTAATTATAGCACACATCATAATTATATATTGTATGTACACTCTTAATTAATCGCCACACTTTCAACGGGGACAGAGAGAGGATATATAGTTATAATTTAAGTTATAATAAATTGTGATCCTCTTGTGAGTAATTCAAGCCTGTCAGTAACGTAAAAATTACAATACATTATTAGCACAAGGTGTCCCAAACCTATGTGTATTAGTACCAAGTGTCACATTCTATGGAAATAATTGAGGAAGAAGAATAGAGATGTGAACAACAACAGTACAGTCACCAACCAACACAACACTGTCGCCTTTTGTTGTCAAGTCATGCAACACTCGTAATGGTACCGTAAACTTCACACACTCGTGAACTGAACGAACAAACAAACACTAGAGAATTAAGTTTATTCATTTGCCCTCGGGATACTGAAATCTTTAAAATATTTTTTATAATGTAATGTGATGCTCTCGGCAAGGCGACAGCACTGTTGTTGACGAGTGTAAATAAAAATCTAAGTAACTGTCCCGGTTTGAAGTGAGGGCTATTGTACAGTTCATGGCAGAAAATACTTGTAACAATCACTTGGAGAAGAACGGCCATTAGAGAGGTCTTCCATCTTAAATGTTTGTTTAGTTGAATTGGAAAGTATTGATTCCTTCAAACAATGCCAGGAAACAGTAGAGGACCTGTGGTGGTGGTGTATTGTTTGAAGGGGTATACATCTGATTCCAGTCCACCTAACAAGATATTATAAATTATACTCGCTCACAAATTATTACATACACCCCATTAAGGAACCCAGTGATGTAGTCAGAAAATTGGAGGTAGGCTAATGTATCCTTCAAATATTGCCACGAATCAAACACACCTATATGGAAGGAGCTTATTTCGTGGTATAGTCAGTAAGAATCAGAAGCCTCCAATTATCATACACGATCACAGGGTCCTTAAGTGTATTTCAGTGTGTATTGATTGAGTTGTACAATCACGAATTCGTAGCAGAGAGGCGACACACCTTTATCTAATTTAACCCCAACTAGTACACTGCAATATTAACTCTGTCCTGATCCAAAACACTGCAATGTAAATCTCGATCAACCTCGCATCACACTTATTAACTCCTCCAGACCATCGCTTCAGTTGATACGAGATACATATTGTGTGTCTCGGATTAGGAGAGAAATATTGGACCCCTGTGTACCTCCTCTGTGCCTATAGGAAGAAGAAAATGTAATCTGTAGTATTCTGTACCACACTTTTCTTTCTCCTCCTCCTCCTCCTCCTCCACGCCTCTCAAACTCACAATTCCAGCGTGATGAGTATTGAGTAAAACTTTAATGATTATGTTGGTTGGTTATTTTTCACTGTATGGAACCCCATGATGTAGTCAGAAAAAAAAATGGAGATAAATGAGTCCTTCATATATTGCCACGAAATACGTCCTATATGAAAGAAGTTTGTTTCGTGGCATGGTCAGAAGGAATCAGAAGCCTCCAATTTTCATACACCATCACGGGGTCCTTCAGGGGGTAATTGTATACTTTTGGTATGTACAGTTGCCAGCACTTATAACTGGTACAGTCAACGTTGTCATTTCTCGTCTCCTGTACCAGTTATAAGTGCTGGCAATTGTACATTAGAGCGCCGTGATTCCTCCAAAGTATGCCAGGAAATAGAACCAGATACCAAAATAATGGTGTCTTGTTACTTGGAATTGTTTAGAGGAATAAGTTGCTCCAAATATACCATTTATTATACTGAATATTTATTTATTTATTTTTAAATTATATATTTATTTATTTATTTTTTGGATAAATCGTATGAGTGGTAAGTACCTTGATGAGTGCATTTAATTGATTATTTATCCTATGTTTTTTAATTGATTTTTGGAGTGACAATCTGATCTAGCAAAGAGTGTGTTGATTAAAACACTAATTTGGTTCGTATTATAACCACCAAATCTATAATTACAACCACACTGTATATTATTGTCTGTATTAAGGGGACACTGTATGTATAAAAAATTGGAATGCTACTGATTCCCTTTATTAAGGACCCTGTGATCATGTATAGAAATTGGAGACTTCTGATTCCTCCTGATCATGCCTCGAAACAGGCTCCTTCTGTACAGTATGGGTGGTGTTTCGTGGCAATATATGAAGGACTCATTTATCTCCAATTTTCAGACTACTGTACATCACAGGGTCTCTTAAATGGGTGTTCTTTTGAGTATAAATTTGTGGGTTATGTATGCCTCCAAAACTATGCCATGAAACAGATCCCCGTTTAAGTAACATTAGAGTCTTCTGTTTACTGGCATAGTTTGGAGGAATCACAGACCTTCCAATTCACTTACAAGAGAATCTCTCCTGAAAAGTATGCAAGTACTTCAGTGAATGAGTATTAGTATATTTTGGAGGAATTCGAATCCTTCCACTTCCACCACAACAACAACAGCAACATTAATATTTACCCCTTTTATGCTGCTCCTTACACACACACACTGGCGAGGACTGCATGCTATTTACCGACTCAATTTCTCTCTCTTGGATCCGCTTGTTACAAACACACACACACACACACTGCTCTCTAATAGCCACACCTTTTGCTGCACCATAATACCATATAAACTGGTTTAATTGTACAGGTACAATGCTAGAAGGTAATACAAGTGTTAGTTCTGTATGAGTATGTTTGGGCACAGGTGATATTATATTGATTAGCAAGGTTATATAGAACTATTTTGTTGTTGTTGGAGATAGTATACATTTGGTACATTAGAGTGCCTGTGATTCATCCAAATTATAAAACTATGCCAGGAAACAGGATCAGATGGACAAAAATAATGGTGATCTGTTGCTCTGGATAGTTTGGGGGAATCAGTTGCTCCAGATTTACCAACACTGTACAGTACTATCTCCTTACGTACAAAATGTGTAATACAGAATCATAATTCTACTGTACTGTCATGTATAATGTGTCAAGTTTGCCGCCGTAGTTTTTAAATGGTTGCATGCTGCCAAAACAGTCACATATACAAGGGTTAAGAAATTAGGTCATCGGTGGTCACAGCTTTGAAGGAATGATTGTACAGTTACACCCAATAATGATGATAATAATAATAATAATGCAAAACTATTATATCTTGTCTCTGTGATATTGGTACGGTACTTAAGATAAACTCAGTTGGCTAATAATAATAATAATAATAATAATGCAGGACTGTTGATCGTGGCTGTACAGTATGTGTCGTATTATTTAAAGAACACTTGATTAGGGGTTTGTATGACTCAGGAATAATTTTGACAGATATCAAGCAACAGGTCAGTGAATGTTGTAGCCTTGCTGTGAAGGGAGTAAAATGATGAAGGAGCAAGTCACCAAATATTGTATAGTCGGGAAACAATAATATCTGGACGCCCCTAGCGGCCTTTGTCAACAACTCCACAAATAAACACTTCATTGGAGCACCATGTACTCCACCCATAAGTTCTCTTTTCTTTCTTGTCTACTTATCAAAGCCAATGATACTTGCCATGTAAGTTTAGCCCCATTCCCCTTTTATATTCTATCACTCTACCTTTGCTGAGTTAACTTAGTACAGTACCATTTCCCTTTTTGTCTACTATAACTCCAACTTGGATTATAAATGGATGGTGGGATGTTGAAGTGTGAGAACTGAGGATACATTTACAGTACAAGACCTCCCCAAATATCACAAGATTGAATTAATCTTTTTGATAGTTATCGATCAGACCCTACACCGATACCTTTTGGAGTAATTGTATACAGTAGTACTATGTGTTGTATTGAGATGCTCAAGGTGTAACTCATTGAAAGTATGGGTATTGGAGTGTGCGTGTCTGTGTGTGAGGTGTGTCATTGTCACGCCCCTTAAAGGTACAACCCATGCCCACTAGTCCTGCAACACCTTCCAATGAAACGACCTCAAAGAATGTCATGTTGGTTCATACATAATATTCACTCAAATTCTTCATGTTCTTTCACCTGAGGCAGGATATTTACCTTCATGTTTTTAAAGAACTATCAGCGTGAAAAGTTAAGGAGCTGATGGGGGCGAGGTCAAGTATCGTCAGCTAAGAAATTTAATAGACTCTACTACTCTAGTCCTTTGAGAGTTGGTGGTTTTTCCTGGGTTAAATACTGTAAAATCATCTTGAGATAGTCATAATACAGTTCAGGTATATTGGAGGGCTACCG
Organism: Petrolisthes manimaculis; assembly: GCA_034508575.1. NCBI lineage: Eukaryota > Metazoa > Arthropoda > Malacostraca > Decapoda > Porcellanidae > Petrolisthes > Petrolisthes manimaculis. Next base: position 31,810 of record JAWZYT010000444.1, read on the forward strand.
ATTCATCCAAACTATGCCATGAAGCAGATTTCCTGTTAGTAACATTGAAGTCGTCTGTTTTCCTGGCATAGTTTAGAAGAATCAGTAACCTGCCAGTACAGTATATTTTGTTGACTGTGTGTATTCATCGTTTTCCTCTGTCATGAATAAAATAATTGTCTCTAGTTAGTAAGAATACAGTACTGTACGATGATAAAATGGCACTCTCTCAAAAGGCTGCAAAACACACTCCTCTGCCTCTTGCAATTATTGTAATATCAAGATAGATAGTAGAAATAGACTTTAACAACCAACATCTCTAAATTTTCTGACTGCAGGAGGTCATATTCTGTTGTTGACAAAGTGGAGGGCTACCCGGTACTGATTTCCCCAGATTGTGTTACAAAACAGATCCTCCTATTTGTATACTAGGGCAATGACCCGTTTCCTGGCATAGTTTGAAGGAATCGGTAGCCCTCCGGTTAACTCGCAAATATGATGACCTCTTCAATCTTTCATCACTGATTTTTTTTTATTTTTGCAATTTGACCTCTGTCTCTCCTTCCTGTACTTCTCTTCCTGTCCTTCTCTGCCATCAGCCACTCGTGCGCAAAGGAGCGACGAGCAAGGTAGATTTTGTTTTTCTTTTCCAAGGATGATAGAGAACTAGCTTATGTACAGTATTTTATTTTGTACAGTAGGGTCAAGAGGAGAGAGCGAGCATAATTATGATGTACTGTATAAGGTGGGAGGTAAATAGCAGTGCATCAGAGAGTAGAAGGGAAAATATTTATATGCTGTACTGTACTTTAAAACTTTTATCATTCACCTGTACTGTATTGTTTACCTCCTCCTTTACATAGAAAGCATGAATTATTTAAGGACCCCATTTGATATACAGTAGTCTGAAAATTGGAGGTTAGTGAGTCCTTCAAACATTGCCACAAAACAACCTATATTAAGGAGCTTGTTTCATGGCATAGTAAGAAAGAATTAAAAGCCATCAAGTCTCATACACGGTCCTCAGTGCATGCATGGTGAAAGCCTTGATGGTTCATATAGGTTATATTATATTGTGCATGGTTATTATAGTGGAAATACAGATACAGCAAAGAAATGTATTGTTTGTAGTGTAGGATCATGTTGACAGATTATAGAAAATAGAGGTCATACAGGAAGAAGCCTTTAACATTATTCTATTAAATTTTCTTTCCATTTACAGTATTCTCTTTTCTTCGCTGTATATTCTTAAATGATTGAATACTTGTTGCCAATCCCTCTCGAAAATTAGCTTTAATAAGGGAAGTATAGTAACTTTTTTGTGGACAAATTGCAGCCTACATAGCTCTCCAATCTCTGGTGTGAAATACTTCCCCTTGTCTCATACATAAGGATTCTATTTCCTTGCACAGTTTGGAGGAATCAGTAATAACCCTTGAATTTCCCACAACAGATTACTCCCCATAAAAATTGGCTTGAATAAAGGCTCCTCCTCCAACTAAGGTTATTCACTACAGAGCATAATAAATACAGTATATATGGCATAGCTATTCTGCATGGCAAACAAATATTTTAGAATGCCTATCAAATGAGGAAGCTTTTTTTTTTTTATTACTGTACAGTATTATTATTCCACTGACATATGAAACTTTAGATATCCACACGGAACTCTTTTTCCAGCTTTCTATTTCCACACAAATATCTTTTTTAAACTTGCTATTTCCACACAAATCTCCTTTTCCAACATGCTATTTTCAAATGAATTGTTTTTCAATCTGCTATTTTTACACGTATCTTTTCTTCTAATTGTTACTCTATTTTCATGTGAATATCTTTTTAATATTGATCCTGTACATTTTATTACTATTATTATTTTTCCTACCTCTGAGTATACAGTGCGAGGCTGCATACAACATGGAGGAAACTGTGTACACTGTTTAAAAAAAATAATTGCACTAGAGCTTATAATATTTTTTGCCATTTTACTGTATACTGTACAATGGACAAGGCCTATTTTATTTTTGTGGTAGTGTTTTTGTTACTGATCTGGACTTATCTCTTCACCTGCATGCAGCTCCTGCCTACCTCTGGAGCAACCGCCAAGGTATACCACCAACTGAGAAAGAGAGAGAAAGAGAGAATGATTTGACTGCATAGAGAGAGAGAGAGATAATACATTTTATAGACCATTTGTGTTTGTTTTACTGTAAAACAACTCTCTTCTTTTAATTAATAATACCCATACAATATCATTAAATGTAAGTGGAGGTGAATGTCAACTGGGGACTGAAAAGCTTTATCAATGTTGAATTTATGGCAACTTAGAAATTAGGAGTGACTTTCATAATCTAAGTTGTAACAGCTTAATGAATGAGGTAACATTTGTGCAGTACTATGTACAGTATTGCAGTTCTTAGTGATAGTCATTGGTTTGTAGCCTGTTGATTATGGCTCATGTGTGGGTATATTGTTCCCTGATGATATACTGTACACTCTGGTATCTTACAGTATTGTATATATATTTCAGTAGCACATTCCACGCATATAATTGCATATGGTACAAAGGAAAGCGAAAAATACTTACATACACATACACATCTGCGAATGGATATCAGCTTCTCTCAAATAACACAAACACGCACATCCACAAGCATACAACATTTTATAATATATTCTAAATTACTTGGTAGTGGTATTAGTGAAATGATAACCTTAGATAGAATGCTGAGAGAGAAATTGTTGATGTTGAAGTTCCTCAAGCTGTCTGGCCGAGCAGCCCCAAGCCCCTGAGGAAGGCCGTGGCCTGAAGTAATGGTAGCCTACCGTCCTGTACAGTTGCCTACATAAATTTCAATACACATGACGATGACTTAGGTAAACATGTCGCAACTTAATGAGATGAATTAGATTCATTTGACTATGTTTAGCAGCAATTATTAAATAATTTCAAGCAAAATCTCATTTATCAAAGCAAAACTTGTGTGAGTGTGGGAAATCAGAGGTTAATAATTTGCTTGAGTTATCCTTATTTGTATCAAAACTTTGTTGGGCAACTGAACATGTGGATAACCTTGAGTGTTGCGTTGTGGTGTTACCTTCCTTGATGTGGACAGTGGAAGGCATCTATTATAAAGAAAAGGGTGGTGTTGGTGAATTGGAGGCCACTGATTCCTCCAAAATATTCTAAGAAACAGACCACATCATGATACAGTAGGTGGTGCTGTGTTTTGTGCCACAGTTGGAAGAAATCTAGAGCCTTTGATTCACTAACACTATCCTATGCTGTTAATTCTATCATGTTAACTAATGCACAATATTTATCTATCTTGAATGCTTTATTAATTTGTGTAATGATATAAAGAAAATTATAGTACGGAATCCAATACTATACTGTACAAGCTTAAGGTTGACTATTTGCACTAAATTTTATTTATTTAATTTTCACAGCACACGACAATATTCTCTTTATGAAATTTATGGCATTGGTAAGGAAATTACTCTATATTATTATATTTTAAAATTTTATATACTGTACTGTACTATGCACTATTGAACTTCAATCCATACTTTGCAAAATATATATTTCTTAACTGCAAGACAGTACCAAAGCTACCCAAACTAAATGATATGTACTTGTCCTTTTGTACATAATGCATTTTTTGTATCTGCTGCACCCTGCAGCAATCTGGAAAGTAAAAATTGCAATTGGAGTTTCTATATATTTGATGCATTTTTACTAGAAAATATTTTCCCAGATATCTTGTACAATTTTATTTACCAGTCATACTCGAATGTTGTCATGCCATTGAACGATACAATCTTTCACCATTTTTAATACTGGCAGATCTTTTCTTGTAATCCCGGTGTAATGGGGAGTAATGTTGTCTTGAGACATGTGTACCATGTGTATGTGTTTAAGCATATTGTCTAAAACGTGTGATTATTGCAGGTCAAGTCTGGAGGCAGCAAGTCCCGAGCCAGCAGCGCCCCGCCCGTCAGACGCTCTGTTCTCGGGGCCGCTCTGCCACCCAAGAGTGCAGGAGGTCGGTTCTTTTAGTATACAGTACCTGTATTTCTGTTTTGTTTATACTACACCCATCATTAGATAGACATCACATGAGTGCATTTTCTTTTGTCCTATGAGGCTACTTTCATCTTTCAATCATTTCTCAGAAGGTTTGGTGACGCCTGAAAAGCTGAGTGTACTACATCTGTCCTGAGATTAAAAATTGGAAGGCAGAGGGATTAGGAAATAAGTGCCCATGTGATGGACCCATAAGTAGTATTTAGCAACCAGATACATGACTAACTTTGAAGCTAGAAATATTACATCATATGAGTAGGAGCCATTATTGACAGGGTTTTGGTGTTGCTGGTTCATCAGTATGTCAACAGCTCATTCTCATGTGGTATTTATTTTGTGCAGTCTATTGTGCCAAGCTTCCTTCTTAGGGTAACTTTAGGTGACTGAGTGTCTGTCTTTGCCATATTATCCTCAACTTTGTTATGTTCTCAGCTGATGCTGATTGGGTATCTCCTCCTTTCCCTTTTTTAAGTCATTTGATTTTGAAGTATATATTATACACCAATGATATAATACTAAAACATTATAAGATTATGAGGTAATGAGCTATATGGAGCATAATTTAGAGAACTTTCAGCTGAGAATAAACAGACACTTGACGAAAATAAATGCCAATGGCAGAGCCGAGGGTTGAACCTGTGTCAGACTGTTTGTAATTGCTCACTTGGCTTGGGTCTCAGTCCTGTCTCTGGCATTGCTGTTTATTTTTCCTTGTGTGTGTGTGTGTGTGTGTGTGTAAATAGCAGAGTACGTATTCATTTATATACTGTATAGTACAGTACAGAATAATGTACAGAAATTAGTACTTTACCTTCCCTTCATCAGTTTATATTTTCTTTCATTACAAATTGAACTCTTTTTTTTATCAAGTACAGTATTAAGTATACATAATTACATATGTACCATTTATGCTTATGACTTAGGAAGTAAGATCATTCCCCCTAGGTTGTAACTTTTTATACAGTTCAGTTAAGCCTTGTAGGTAAGAAGACAGGCAGGAGACACCACTGTCTTTGCATATTGTATTGCAGTACATTATGGCTGGCATGATATTGCATGTATAATTAATGCCTAATTATCCTAACTCAATCATCAGTTGTACATTTTTTTCAGTTAATTACAGTTCAGTATAAACATTTATAACATTTGAGTACCGGTACATAATTATTCTGTATTATAGTTCTTTTCTGAGATGGCTAAAATACTTAGAAGCTCCTTGCTGTACACACTCAAGGAACACAGTGCCATTTATTATGTAGTTCAGATTAATATGATGTAATTGTAGGGACAGTATGATGCTGTACTTTAGAACATTGCAGTAATCTAAATACTGTACATACTTTATTCTTTAGTCATGTTTGTTGTTTGTTGTGCCCTTGTGCAGCCACTCACACCTTGCCAGTTGTGCATTTGTGATATTTCTTTAATTTTCTGAGTTCCAGTGCTTTCTTCTCACCAAAATAAAATTGTTATAAATAGGAATAATTAAAGTACAAATAATATGTCAGTGGTTGGTACATCACAAGAAAAAAACATGAAAATAAAATAAGAGACCATTCCAGCCTTTGGTGGAATAGTATTTCAGCATGAGTGAAATTATATCAGATGATTTAATAATAATAACACTGGTTCTCAGAAGGTTAACCATTACTCTTGGCTCGTTTTTAACAACATATTGCAGTGTGGGGTTGTTGCCACATGACGTATGTCGCTCTGTACTAACGTGTATGTTGTCCCTCCTTCCCCGTTACTACCACTACTCCTTCCCACTCCCCCTCCTCCTCCCCCTGGCCCTTGTGCATGTTGACTGACTGACTGTGGCGCTTGTGTGGGTAGCAGGGGAGAGTGGTGGTGGTGGTGGGGGCCCAAGAAGCGGTGTCAAGAGAGTACCCTCAATCAGTCGAGGCAGAGTTGGGTCTTCATCATCAACCACAGGTATACCCCACCAAGCCACTCACTAATTACTGTACTAACATCATTCTTGTCCTTATTCATCGCTGTACTGTACTGTACATTACACTCGGCCAGATAAGTGATACCTTGATTATTTTTCAAACAAATTACAGTTTATTTAATTTTTCTATGGACACTGTTACCCACTTGAAGTTGTGCCAGTAAAGGATAGGGATATAGTATTAACCAATAAAATTAATACTTTATTGTTTGGACAGAAGCTGTGTCAATTTTCTAGATTGCATACTATATGTAAGATATAAAGGCAGATCATAAATAAAAATTATAGATTTAAAATAAAAAAATCTATATATTATTAGTCATAATTATCCCTACTTACAGGTGTCAAACTCAGCAGTCATTTTTTTTAATTTTTACTTAAGACTGCACATATTTTAAGTGACAGGGAGACTCAGAATTTAGTTATTTGGCCGATGGTTCAGCCGTGTCTGTCTTATTTTCAGAGTGTGTTCATGAAGTGCTTGTGTTTGTATAGCCTGAGCATAAGAGTTTTGTGATGGCCATTAACATAATATCGCTGAATATCTTATGTTAGGAATATGAATGAAATCTTCCTAATTAATACTTATATATCAGAATATTCTATTAGCAAATGTTATAATGTAGATTGTTTGTATCTTAAAACAGCTTCAGATTAATTAGGTATAGTTAGTCCCTATTGTATATAGTATTATTTCCCGAGTTCAGTACCCGTGTTTTAGATTACAGATTTCTGCTTTAAGTAATGTGTATTTTACTGTCTTGTAGTTAAGTGTTCAAATACAGTATACCGTAATCATACAGTTTGCAATGTTGATATATATTTACTATATGTAATAGGTGTATCTACTTCTACTTTTGCTAATGTGATTTGATTTCAACAGCTGCGGCTGGAGCTGTTGATGAAGCTTCCTTCTTCGCATCATTTGAAGATGTTCCAAAAATCACAATATATTCAGCAAGAGAACTGGACGATATGTTAACAAAAGTTCGAGAGGTCATCGCCAGTCCTAGCAACGACTGGGACAAAAGAGCTGAAGCTGTGAGTACTGTACCTTAAATATTTCTAACCATTTTATTTAATCACAAACCTTATGCACAATTTGAGATGATTTTTTTTTTTCATGCCCTGTAACCCTAATGCAGTGTTCTACCTGAGGCATTCACTTTTGTTTGTCTGTGTATTGTGTTATAGAATCTTATCCTATCATATTTTAAGATACAAATATTCAATGGGCCTTAATCTTGACTAAATCAAGTTATCCCTTGCAGCTCAAAAAACTGCGTAGTATACTGGTAGCTGGAGCGTGGAACTATGAAGAGTTTTACCCACACCTGCGTCTGTATGAGCCGGCCTTGCAGCTCTCTATCAAGGACCTCAGGTAAACTTACTTTTCTCTTTATATCTTAGCTTCTTTCATTTCTGTGTCTCATACAGTATTGTGTTACATATACAGTAGTAGTACTGTATATTCGCATCGTAACATCTTTCATTTGTGTCTTGTCCAGTATTGCACTTCTATAACAGGTAACTAAACAAATGTGTATGTTGATGTCTACAGGTCACAAGTGGTCCGTGAAGCTTGCATCACAGTGGCTTATATGTCACAGGAGCTGCATCATAAGGTGGATCATCTGTGTGAAACTATCCTCCCTAACCTCATCAACCTCATACCCAACAGTGCCAAGGTGACGGATGTTATAGTTTGGTAGAGTAGATTCTTGATAATATGCTAATAAGTACTGTACTTGTATCCATTACAGGTCTCCCTTTATTTACGATTGGGTTATGTTCTCTAATTTCCAATCGTATATTAAAAAATCGGATACCGAGTCGTAAATATAAGGGCGTAAATAGAGATTGGCTTTCGAGTCTGCCTAGGCATACATAAAAAATATTTTGCAAACAATTAATAAACACTTAAATACACGTCATACTTGAAAACAAATTATAAAATAGACAAAGTTATGAAAATTATAAATTTAGTACTGTACCCTTTTCTAGAGGTTAATAATAATTTCTACGATTCCCCCCGAGGCTAGAGGACAATGAACCCTGTTCTGTCCCTACTGAGGCTAAGGCTAAGGGACAGCAATAATCTTGCAGTGCTCATTCATTTAGTGGTTGTTTTGGCCATCACTTCCAATGAATTCTTAATTACAGTAGAGACCGTTGACTGGGCTAGGCCAAAAGCACGTGCTATGGAATTCGTGCCCTCGCCACTCTCATGCTGTCTCACAAGCACAAGCTTTTCCTTACCCATTTAGCCTTACCTTCAAATATATTGGCACTTAGAAGCCATTGTTATTCGATCACAGCGATAACACACTATAAAATCTAAAGTAAAATCAGTCAGGAGCAGACACAAACACTCGCGTAGCAAACTGAGTGGTCGTGTGGGAAGAACTTGTGAGAATGAACTTTGACTTGGCTGAACTGAACAGTGTGACTGGGATAAAGCTGTCATTGCTCCACTGAAGGAACAAACACCTGTAGAGAAATGCTGGTGGTGGACAATCGTATATGTGAGTTACACCAATTGGAAATAGAAATATCTGTACTAATACTATATTCCTCAAGCATATACGCAAAATATTGTAAATCGGTAAATCGTATATGGAGGGAGACCTGTACTTCATTTTACACTTGGTCTCTCATTGAAGAGCACCTACGAGTGTGTTATGATTGAAACTATTATAGCACAATGAAGGAGATTCCTCATAATAAGATAGTTGTTTTTTTGTATTTGAAGCGTTTCAATTTTTTTAAATATTGTGGGAAAGTTAAATTGATGAATGGACAAAAGACATTTTGTCATCATTGAGGGAGTTGACTAAATTATGGAATTGTTTTATGTTACTTTCATTACTTGTAACTTGATGAAAAGCATACTTGTTGTGTTTTCTCAGGTGATGGCCTCCTCAGGCGTGGTGACAATCAGGTTCATCATCCAGAACACTCACCACCACAAACTGATCCCCATCCTCCTGCGGGAGTTGAGCAGCAAAAATCGTGAGATCCGTAAGGTGTTGTATGAAGTGCTGGATCAACTGGTACACACATGGCCGACTCACTCCATGGAGAAACATATTGCTGCTCTGGCTGAAAACATCAAGAAGGGCATCACTGACGCTGATCCGGAGGCACGTGCCTTTTCCAGAAAGTAAGTGGCATTACTGTACAGTGGACTCTCCAATAACGCGGTAGTTACGTTCCTGGAGACGTCGCGTTATTAAAAAACGCGTTATTTAAACTTAATTTCCGCATAGGAAACAATGGTAATAGTGGGGGTTGCGTTCCTGGACAATGCAAAAGTCTACCTTTTGGGGATTTTGTTACTCTAATGTATGAATAGTAGAGTCAAACTAAAGTATGTAGTTGGTGACTCAAACAACAAAAACCCACATTCTCGTTTTATTTATATTTGTAAAGTAACGGTACACTTTCCTTCACATTTAACACTCGTCACCCCGCTCTCCCTCCCCACCCCGCTCTCCCTCCCCACCCCGCTCTCCCTCCCCACCCCGCTCTCCCTCCCCACCCCGCTCTCCCTCCCCACCCCGCTCTCCCTCCCCACCCCGCTCTCCCTCCCCACCCCTCTCTCCCTCCCCACCCCTCTCTCCCTCCCCACCCCATTCTCCCTCCCCACCCCTCTCTCCCTCCCCACCCCGCTCTCCCTCCCCACCCCATTCTCCCTCCCCACCCCTCTCTCCCTCCCCACCCCTCTCTCCCTCCCCACCCCTCTCTCCCTCCCCACCCCATTCTCCCTCCCCACCCCTCTCTCCCTCCCCACCCCGCTCTCCCTCCACACCCCACTCTCCCTCCACACCTCCTCGCTCTCCTTCCACACTCGTGTTACCTTCCTCTGACACCACATCCGTCTTCCTTTTAAAGAATTGATCAAGTCGTGTCTGTTTGGTCAGAGAGCGGGCCTGAGCAGCTCACCCTGCTTCCCGCCAAAAGTAGTGTGGGTAAGCGGGTGAGCGTGGCCGCGTTAAATCGAACAAATAATGTTATTTAATCATATCCCCCCTATATATTATACCGCGTTGAATCAAAAACGCGTTACTCAAAACCGCGTTATTGGAGAGTCCACTGTACTGTGTTTTTTATTTATAGAAGTGCTGTTTGTTATTGTTATATCTTTAATTCAGGATATGTACTAACAAAAATTCACTGATAGATTTTATGTATGTACCATTGCTCTAAAAAGTATCTGAAAAATAGGGTGTGATGGCTCTCATAATGAACAAGACCTCACGCCTTATCCTCTACCATTTACCAGAAACGTTCGTCTGATTTGTCTTACTGTAGTTGCTGAAAATTTTCAGATACTTTTTTGAGTGATGGTACAGTATGTGTTTAAAGAACATTCATGAAAAAAATAAAAATATTCACTAATAATGTATAGAATCAAGTTCCTGTTTTAATTGAGTAATATTCTTTCTACAGAGCTTACTGGGGCTTCGCGGACCACTTCAAAGATGAAGCAGATAGGTTACTGAACTCCCTGGACCCAAGCTACAAGAAGATGTTACAAGGAGAAGCTGGCATGTCCAACTCCTCCAGCTCTGGCTCACTCCACAATAAACCAGGTCAGTGTGGGTGACTCTCTAGTAGTTACGACACAGGTTGTGGTGATCTGCTCGTGCAACACGTCAACAAATACTTGGAGAATGGTTTGGAAGGAATGTTATTGAAATGTTGTAATAGAAATTCTTGTACCATCACAGAAAAAACAAGTCTCGCTGGGTATGATAAATGCTATGATAAAGATGTTCTGAAAATGAATCCATCTATAACAGCTGAGTTTATGAGTACAGTACACATGTGGATAGAATTGTTAAACCCATTCATATTTTTCTATCAAAATTTCACACTCCCTTTAGTTAAGAGGATATAAAGGACAGGAGGAAAAACTTGTACTGTGACCTACACCTAAAATTCCACACTTGTATGTCATGATCCTGTCACAGCACAAGCAGGTCACCAGGAGGGAACAAGGCGAGTGAGATGACAAGGTTTTACCCATTAACATGAAGCAGTTTTAAAATGTTGGTTGTTGAGGGATGTCTGAGGTTTGTCTCTTGCAGCCAGCCTCGGGTGGACCCACAGCCCTCCTCCTCTTCACAAACCCAACAACACATCCTTGTACACTTTGTCATATACTTAGCAATTACGTAAGAAAGCTTTAAAGATTATTTGTCATCATTTTAGCCATAATCATAAGCATGATCTTGTCTTGCCATTTAAGGGGATTCTCATTTTGTGGTCAACTTGAAAGGCTATTGAATCCTCTAAATTGTGACAGGAAACAGACCATCTCAGCATACAAGTAGGGGTTCTGTTTTGTAGGATAGTTTGGAGGAATTAGTAGCCCTTCAATTTGACCACAAGAGAGTATCCCCTTAACCCCTTAGGCCTGAAGTTTTTCCAACAATGAGTATAATAACTTGGTGTGGGTCAGATCAGAATAATTCAGGCGTTTTACCAGACTGAAGGGGTTAAAGTGGAAAGTACTCCCAATATTGTACCTTATTTATATTATTTGAAACAGGAGTTGCATGGCTTAGTTATGGCCATGAAATTTTTGAGTGTACTGATTATCTCTGTGCATGATGAGCTGCACAGTTGTCATTGACTGTCAGATTTCCTTGCCAAAAAAAATTTAGCAACCTGTGATTGTGCTTTCATTAATTTTATGAGAAAAGTGTTGAGAACTTCTTTGTGGCTTAGGTTTAGGCGTCTCCACATTGTTTATCTTATTGTGATCGCTGTGTACTGTATTGTGTCTTAATCTTTTTGCAGTGTAATGCATTTCAAGGTTATAAATTAGCCTGTTATTTGTCATACTGGTTTTAGCTTTCAGCGACGTCTGATAAAACATTTAATATTCTGAGTAGTCGGCAAAGTTTAGGTAGGTTTCTCATCACAAAATAATTGAGGAGTGAGGAAGGTTAGTGCGTTCATAGTTTTGTTATTTTGAAGTCTATCATGAGCACTGTAGAGTTGTGAGGTAAGTGATGATAAGACACTTGTACGTTACAGTTCTTAATGATTGAGGGATATTTTGGTAATTAGGATTCCTAGGGGTGATTTTTGTTGACGATTCTTGCAGCAATAATAATGACATTGTACCAGATTGGCAGAAAACTTTCCTTGATTAATATATACCCATTGTAAGTTATAATTTGCACATTATAATATTATTATTTATTTAAAACATCCAGTTACTAATTTAGTTGGTACTTTTCCGTACTACTTGCATACTGTATTATCTCTTTTCTTTACGTAGGTAAAACTGCTTATTGGTTATTAATAACTCATTTTTTTAAGTTGGTCAATAATGATTAAAGTTTAAATTTGCTGCAGGACTCATTTTATGCTTGATCAAGATGAGTTTGCATGGAAATCCATAATAATAATCATCAATTTGATAATGGAGTACAGTATATAGATTTTTGTGTTTTCCTTTTTTTTAAATTATGATTTATTCAGTATGTGCCATATTGCGCATGCATGGGTTTTGTAGATATTTTTGTTGAGTCTTACAATAGTATTTTGGGTTGTGTGATTAGTGTTTAGAAATAAACAAAAACCCAGCAAGCATACACCACTGAGCTGATGCCTGGCCTCTGCTTGCTTCCCCACACTCCTCTCCACTCCTTCCTCCTCGCTACAACACCCACCCGACATATGTGTGTGCCTCGATGTTGTGTGTGTGTGTGTGTTTGCCGAATCATGCATCACACCCACTTCAACACACGCACACACACACACTGCCCTTCATGACACTGGAACGCCATGTGGTGTGTGTGTGTGGTATCACGTGCATCCTGGTGGTGGTTTGGCAGCGGGTTCAGCACGAGCCGGGTGGTCGAGGTCGTCCTCAACAGCCGGCAGCACCGAGAACTTGGCAGCGGGAGGACAGATGTCACGGCTGCCTCATGGTAGCATGCGCCGCTCAGCCATCCCCACCCCTGCCTCACACCGACCCAGCAACGACTCCCTGGACTCCCCCGCCTCCCCAGCCCTCACCCCCACCAACTTCCGGTCCAACAGTGCCATTGACTTGCAGGCAGCCCGCCGTGCTCAGGCACGGTCACAGTACGCACAGGCACAGAGACTCAAAGTGGGCTCTGGCGCCTCACTACGTAAGTACTGCCACATCCTAATACATACAATACCCACACTAACACTCACTCATACTAACACTTCTTGTGTTTGATAAATGGAAGCTACTAATTCATCTAAACTGTGCCAGTAAGCAGGTAAAGATGGTCTTGTTTGAGACACAGTTTAGAGGAAATCATAGCTTTCACCTTACCAACATCTTATTGTATTAATAATCTCACAAAACACAATTTAATGACTGATTCTATTGATGGCAGATTACAAAGAGCAAATGTAGTACTGTAGTATGTAATATGTTAAAACTTTCTCTTGTGCTGTCTTTGTAAAATTCTCTTTATTGTACTTTGTAGACACTGTTTCTTGGTCCTAACAAAATTATGATATTGAAATTGCAGATAATCTTAGCCTTAGTAAGCTAAACTGACCTACTGTAATAACATATACTATCTCTCTGCTACTTATTTGCCAAAAAATTGATGACATGATAACAAACACTTCTAATGAAGCAATTGGTTTTTGGGAAAGTCTGGGTTGTATATATGCTTTCATTGATGTATAATACATGATGCTGGATGCTGACAATTTATGTTCATTGTGTTGTTTCTGGAATTGCGACTCCATTGTTTACCTAATTGAAGGGGTATAATAATGTCAATAATTTGGCAGCTGCTGATTCATTTAGACGGCCACAAAACATATTACCTCATTTGAGATAGTTTGCTACTTGGCATTGTTTGAAGGAATGAATAGCCTCCTATTCCCTGACATCTATTTTATCCCCTTTAAATTCATGATTAACATACACAGACAGATTTCTCAAGCAAATATCAAATCATTACTCTTGAAACAAATTGATATCCAGCATGAATTCACTCACACCATTTAATTCAGAAATAAATGGGACCGTAACCCCGCTCATCATTTGTCACTCATGATAGCCATGTGAATAGTCTGTGAGGCCATCCTGTTCTATATGGGTGAGGTGGTGGTGTAGTAGTGGATGATAGCACAGTGCCAGGTTGTGCATATGTATAATTCATCGTGTGCATGGTTATTTATTTGCATGGGACACTGAACAGCGTTTTCATTCTTAGTCTTTAAGTGGAGTTTTTCTTATTCTGGTTTGGCTTAGAATGGGAAGCAGTACAATGAGTCTCTGATATTATTGTGATTGGAGATTTATTATATTTATGGAATGTATTTTAATTTTTGTATGAGAACTAATGACTTGATTGAAGAAAGAACTGTCACTATTTGAGTAAGATCTGTCACTCATAAGTAACCTCTTTAATTTATAATTTTTTATTATAAATATTTGCAAGTTTGTTCTTTTTTTCTTGTAATGATAAAAATAATAATAATAATAGTAATATTGGAATGCTTAATTCATGGCAGAGGTACTAGCATCTTTTCTGAGCCAAAAACTGTATATTGTTTCACTTTACTGTACTTGGGTATGAAATATTTCAACTAAAGGAGACCGTCTTGCTTCCTTTCCTCATGTAGGGACTGAAGGAGAGGACAAAGGTGAGTGATACACCTATTGAAGGTCTTATTGAAGCTAGTTTGACCCTAATCTGTGCAGTCGGTTAGATAACTGTCTACAGTATTTGCACACTTAGAGGACTTGTAGTTTTGTTGGTGAGTTGGTGGGCCACAGTATTCTTCAATCTGTGTCAGGAAATGGCACCGATGCCTTATTTTAACGAGATTTTGTTTCATGGCACAGTTTGGAGGAATCAGTTGCCTCTAAAACATTGACAATATCACAAGCCCCTTAATGTCACACCAAGGTTGCTTTCAGCAAACATCTCCCCTTGTAACAGAAATAATACCAAACAAATGCAACAGTGCCTAGACCACCACAGACCATGATAATACAAAGGTCATTCCTCAGTTAAAATCTTATTCCGGTACAACTACTACAGTATAATATTTATATTCTGTACTTTTTTACATCTGGGGTAGTTACCAGATGCCTCAATACCCTGAAAATATATGCACTGCATTGGACTGTAGTTGTTGATGTTGTGGTGCAAAAATGTAGTGTTTTTCACGCATTACACAGAATTCATCATAGTATGATTATTATCAACAACAGAACTTTCAATTTTAGCTATGGATTGTGCAGCCATAATTCATTGTTTTGTTACTCCTCCAGCCTGTCTCAAGGGACGTCATTGTCAACGTTAGGGTGATGGAACATGTTTAAATACTGTACATGTGGTTTGGAAATGAGGGACATTAATAGTCAGAAATTATCTATCCATTTTTACATATTTTTATTGTTTGAAATGGCACCAAACTATTTCTGACAGACATGTCAGGTGGTTCTTATTGTTAGAAATTGTTCAGTGGTATTATGTCAGGCAATTCAAAGCTTCCTGGACACAATGTTTGTATTGTGAATGTATATGTTAGTCTCGTTCATCAACATTACTTACTTTAACCATGTCTTGGACTTCCTCAGAGCAACCAAGGAAATTGAGGTTGTTGATACATAACACTAACGTCTACACACTCATTTGTTCAAGGAGTATATTGTGTAACTGTATTATGAAAAAGGAGTGCGAGAGACTCGTAATGTAATGTAGCTTCTTGTTATAGCTTGGCTTTGCTTGTTCTGTATTGTAGAGATGTCAGCTTGTTTGCTTCACTAAGTTGATAGCTTTTTGCATATTTTTTTTTCTAAATTTCACTTGCTTTCCACAGAACCTTATTTCTATGTTTAGACAAATTCTATTTTAATATTCATTGAATTAGATTTTTTTTTATTTCTTTTATGATGCAGATTTTGCAACATACAGTATTATAATTATCATGTTTGTAGATTGTTTAATTTCTGTGGTCAGGTCATAATAGTGTAGTAGAGTTACTTTACATTTAGGTCTTTTTCTCAGTAAATATTTTACTCGGATAGAAGAGATGTTTTTCATTTTGAACTCACAGTTATTATATTCACTAGATTAAAATCTTAAGAAATATTAACTTTATTAGAGTATTTTATGTGAAATTAATTTGCAAAATTTAATTCGTGTTAGTTTTGTGTATGAGTTACACTTTACATTACTATACTTCTTTAGCATAATTTATGTGTTGTAGACAGAATTTGGAATTTCATTCTTGAACTGAGTTATTTTTAACTGTGTTGAGCAATTAAGTATTTATGTTTATTATTGAAACTCCTGTGTACCATTACTGTATGGTACTGTATGTAGGATATTACAATAAATTGAACTCATTAACAGTACCATAGATGGATTTACTACAGTGACAGTATATAAGATTCATTAAAATAATGCTAGTGTGGTACAACTGCCTTCTCTTACATTTCCCATTTAGAATTGTTATACATGTATACAGTACCACTCCTGTTAAGTTTGCATCAAGACTTCTGACCCTGTCCTTTGAAGCAATATTACTCCTTTCACTCACAATTGATATTGCTGGAATTTGCAAGTCAAAACTCTTGTGATTACACCTGACAGGAACACAAGTTTGACAGAACTAGATGGCAATAATGGCAAGGGAGGCAACTGTACCTTATGACATTATGTGTGAGATTTGGCACTGCTTTTGGCAGTTTAAAGAGTGATTATCCTCTCTGTAAATAGCAAGTGAGCAACTGTGTAACTTAAAGTTTTTGGTGTGGAGTGTAAATATGCTTCCTTTTAATTGTTTGAAACAAATTTTAAAAAATATTTGCTAAAATATTTATGATTATTACTGGAAAAGATTTTCATAGTCATAATTACTGCACACTTTTAAGCATAATTTTTTCCTAGTGTATTTTGAAATGAAGTGAATACATTTAGAAAGTTTAATAAGATGACACAGTAACATTGAAATAATATTCTGTACATCTCTCTGTTATTCATTCTTTATTATGGTGCTCCAGTTTTGTACAGTTTTAAATTATTTACATTGGAAGTAAAGTGTGCAGTAGTAGAGTACAATATATAAAACAAGTTACTAATTCTGATATGGTAAGTTGCCATCTCAGACATGTACAGTTATATATCATAAACATCTCTCCCTTACATACTTCCCATTTCACAGCTCGTCCAAGAAAAACGTCCGACCATCCGCCCATTAGTTCGGTCACCTCCCCAGATCGCATGGGGAGGTCCAGAAGCAGAGGAGGAGTGTCTCAGTCACAACGTAAGTTGTCCATGTCTTAAATGTGTCCTTGCGTAATGATGTGTTTGCCAGTTGTGTCCGTGAGAATTGAAAAACTCGGTATGAAATTGGGCTTGTTATTGTATAATATTTTGGACACACACTCTAGTAAAATCAATTCTCTACATAATATTGTGATGGTTGTGGGTTAAATTATACACACACTCTAGTAAAACGATTCCCGCAGCTGGTAGTCGGAGCGGGTCGCCTTCCTCCCGGCTAAGCTACGCCACATACGCATCGCCTGGGGACTCTGGCACCATGGGGCGGACCCGACGTAGGAGTGGAATCCCTCGCTCCACAGGCACCTCCAGGGAACCTTCACCCAGTCGCTACGGAGGCATCTCAAGCATCTCACCCTCTAAGTCACGCTCACGATCCATCTCTGGTATATTGGGCTCTGTTTTATGTTAGTGTTACCTGTGTGATCTCTACTCCTGTATTTTGCTTTAATTTATCAAACATGCTGAACATTTATACATTCATAAGGGCTAAGGTAGTTTATGTTGTTCATTTACTATAATTATAACCTTGTCTTGTGTTTCATATTATTTGCTGTAATTTATCATCTCAGTAAAGTCTCCGTCAAACATGTATTCATATACTAAAGATAAAGTAGTTTGTAATGTTTCCTTTATATCAAACCTTATCCTATCATCCAAATTTTGTCTCTACAGGTGCCTCAGAAATGCCCCCACAGGTGCCTAAGACCCGACAAGTAATGGCACAGAAGATCTTACAACAGAGTAGGGAAGCAGAGAGTGCCCTTGCTGATGCATTGGTTAGTCTGCCACCTGGAGGAGTTCTTGTGAGTACCTTAATTTTTTGTATCCATCTCTCATTTTTCATTTCTCCCTCTGCCTCACTTTATCCCCCCTCGTTGTGATCATTTTTTTCTCCCTCCTTTCCTCTCTGTCTCTTTTTTTTAACCTCTGTTCCTTCACATACTCTCTCTCTGCCTCACATCTCCCTCCCTTGCTCAGACTAGTATGTAGTATGTTGGGTAGAATAGTTGTCAAACCACCGCCTAAGGACTATCTGTTTTGTTGCTGTATTAAAGTCCTATGAAGTCATTATAATCCCTCCTTAATACTCTTCTTTCCTCTTTCTTTCTCCTCCTTCTCTTTCCCACTTTTTTTCCTCCTCCTTTCCCTCTATCGCCCTCCTTTTATCTCTCCCTCCCTACAGTCAGTCACCTCACAACTTCATGGGCCACTTAAACGAAGACTCACCACTTGTTTAAAATCCTCACACAGTGATGCAGAGATGGAAGGCCAAGTATCTTATATAAATATATACTTGTCTTTTACTGTAGTGTTGTGAATGAGGTCATAGCTAGCACCATCAAAAATATTTCCTGTAGTTTACATTTATGTTTGTGTACTGTATGGCTCATTTTTGCTGGCTGTTAGTGATTACATGTTTTGACATTACCCAGCTTTTTATCCTTTTTTTTTATGCATACATATTCATCTAGTTCTGTGTTTTGGATTAGTTTTTTTCTACACAGTCATGAGCGGTATATTTTGGCCAGTCCAGGACAAGTGAAGTAATCTTGGTGCAAGATGTTCATATTGTTACAAGCTCTCATCAACACAGTAAACAATTACGTATAATTCCTATCACTTTGTATCATTCCTATCACTTTGGATGAACCAGAAAGTACTGTATGTATTGTGACTGTATTGCAGATCCAAATTAATGTTACTTTTACCCGTATATATGTAACCATTATGATTGGTATTGTTACTATTATGGTATGAGTATAGAAGTAACCCAATCACAATATCAGGTAAGTGTAAACAATACTTAGGCCTATTTTGTGTACAATCACGCTCAATAGTCCTGTAACACCTTCCAATGAAATGACCAAGAAAAATATTGCAAAAGTAAAACTATTATTCCCTGAAATATTAGTTAATTGGATTTAGTCAGATGGCTCAATTTCATTCATGTGATTCAGGATTTTTTATTGTGACTGCACTTACTGTATAGGTTTATTCTGTTTATCTGTCTATCATTGTTTTTTTTAACTCTAATTTCATTTCCTTATTTAAATGATAGTTTACTTTAATTTTATTGTGATACTGAAATTCTGGAGATAATATTTGCATCTTCCAAGTGTACTCTACATACATGCAAATTATTGATGTTTGGTCACTACAAAACTGTGTCTGTGCACATTTCTGAGTTTGGTACAGCATGATACTCTAAATGAAGCAACTGAATTTTGTACTCTGTTATTCTAAGACTGTGTGAGCCAGAATGTTTATTCAGACCAATTTACAGGTATTACCAATCATAATGTACTGTATATAAAATGTTGAGATATTCAAGGGTAAACGGAATACTGTAGTATAACATCGTCAGACTATCCTAGGAAGTAGATCAGATCAACAATATTAAGCTATTCTATTTCCTTGGATAGTATGGAGGAATCATTTACTGTAACAATACAATATTGCCCCTTAATGTTTGTAGTAGATTTTGTGTTATGTATTGTATCAAGGTAGTGTAAAGGGTTTATACTGTATATATAGTAATTGTAACATGAAGGCCATATGTTTCCTGTCAATGTTTGGAAGATTTAACAGCCTTCCGATTCACCAACAATTTACTTTTAAGCAACCTAAGTAATTATTTTTTGTGCAACAGTTACCTTAACCTATCTGAAAATTTTTATAGAGCAGATAGCTTATACAGTATACAATATACCTTTAGGAATCCTACAATATGTCAATCAAAACTGTACAATAGGCTAGGTATTTAAATGATGCTAGAAGTGGAAGATGTAAAATGTCAGACTCATTCACAGTTATTTACTTTAATGACCAGAAAACCATATAGTATAGAACAGGATAATGGATTTTATAAACATACCGGTACTGTACTGGTGTTATCTTTTACATGCTATGTCATAATGTATATTTTAAAGTTCAGTACATTATATATCACTAAGCCTTCACTGGTGCTATATGCAGAGATGTATGTGTTGTTTGTTGTATGAAGTGAGCATTGGGGTTCCAATACTTATAAGGATACAATAATAATGAACATTACATTGCTATATATTTAATTGACGACTGTATACAATTCATGCAGCTAATTCTTTTAAGTACTTGTATGCATATGTCAAGTATGTCTAATTGTGAATAACCTGCTCATCATCTGTAATGGCTAGAGTTTGTACTTGATGACTCCTGAAATCAGAAAAATTCAAAGGATTGAGCAGTTAATATTATTGACTTTAAGCTCCATGTTTATGTTAATATAGTGTACTGTACAGTTGCCAAAAAAGGCTTTGCGACAAATCTTGATAGAACTTTAACCATAGTAATATCCACAACTATTTGTAGGGTCTATAAGCATGTATAACAGAAGGAAATATACATATCATTCTGTAATACATACTTTTAATCCCTACAAACAACTATGGACATTAATATATTTAATGTTGTATCAATAGTTGTTGCAATGCCTTTTTTGGCAACTGTACATTGAAAAAAAAAGTTTGGTAATAATTCTTGTGTTCCTGCAGTCGTCCAGGACCCTACAACCTCCAAGCTGTCATGTATGTACAATCAATCAATTTACACCATGATTTGTAAACCTAGACTTGATAATATTCTCTTCACCATTTACTCAACACCCTTTGGTTTGGTGATGCAGTTTAGTTTGTATTTGCACCAGCAACTGTATAGTATCACAAATAATTTTCAGTAGTCTACCAATATCTTGATTACTTAAGTTCTCCCCTTCACTAATCAATCCATTAATGCTTGCCCAACAGGAAAAACAGCCTCTGTTTTCCCAACCCAGTAACACTTTCAAGGTGATATACACAATTACTAAATTATGTTACTGCTGTGCTCCCTTCTAAACCCCCTTTAAGCTAACAAGATAAACTTTCCCTATTGGCAAATTTTTTATTTTTTTTACACTATCTGTCCTTACTGGACATTCTGAAATTATTTTATGGTGTTCCTTTGCTACTTTTGTAGCCATTTTTGAAAATGGTGATGACCTAAATATATCACAAGTTATTCATTTGTGCGAAATCCTTCATAATGTATTTATTCACTGTCCAAGTGCAGGAATGAAGAGTCTGTGACAGTTAAGAGGGAATGATAAAATTTACCATTATTATTGGGTCAGATTCTTAACAGGCACTTATTGAAGAGTGTCTTTTACTGCACTTGGACGGAGATTTAAAAGTAATTCTTAAACAGTTTTTGATGTTCATAGCTTAGTACCATATTATTCAGTGCACCTCACACTACTATAGTAGGAATATAAGCAGATTACATAATTCTGGAAGATGTTGGTGATTTGGAATCTACAGTAGATGTTCTGTATGGTATTTTTTACACTTGTATTCATTGCTTAACAAGTTAGCACTGTTGTAGTCTTCATCCACTACTCACTGTATTTGTTTGGGTCTAGATACATTCACCTTGTACTGTAATACTCTCACGCCTTGGGTTTGGCTTATGCACTGGTGGTGTTTTTCATATGTTCTTCAATAACATATTCAGTCTTTTGGTATGTAACACTTGTTTCAGTAGTGCACAATGTGAATTGTTTGATCATCATGGTCATTGGGAACCATTCACATATCCAGGTTTTGAATGATGAGTGTGAGAGTATTATGGGGACTTAGTGTTGTGACATTTTGGAGTGCTACTGATTCCTCCAAACTATAATGCTACAAAATAATGCCTTACCCATGTACAGTACTGGAGTTATCAATTTCTTGGCACATATGGAGTGATGAATAACCCTCCAGTTTGCTCAAAACAGAAGGCCCCCTTAGATTCAAGTACCAATGTTTTTTCCTATAAAAGAAGTGTTGTTAGAATGTAACTTTTGCTATAGAACCATGTAAGGTACGAGTATTACTGAGTTAACCTAATACTGTAGTTCACTTAGATTATAACCTGTAATATCTAGTCAAAAGAATACACAATAGTAATGAAAGCATAGTATTTTGTTGTATATATTTCAACAGCCATTACAATGCCTCCTCACAATAATGTGCAGAAAAGTCTAACTGGTCTGTGATCATCCTCTAGCTCTTTGAGTTTTCTGGCACATAGACCCTAGTGTGGTGTTCTGTTGATCACAAAACTATCGGTGTCTAATTCAG
The DNA here is from genome assembly GCA_034508575.1 of Petrolisthes manimaculis. Lineage (NCBI taxonomy): Eukaryota > Metazoa > Arthropoda > Malacostraca > Decapoda > Porcellanidae > Petrolisthes > Petrolisthes manimaculis. Next base: position 54,286 of record JAWZYT010000444.1, read on the forward strand.
TATTCGTAATATATTTTGGACCTAAGAAAGGTCACCTAGATATTAGTGTCCAACATCAGCAGTTGTTATAATGTTTTTGGTACACATTAGATCTGTGCATCTATAGTTTTGTGATCTGTGGTACTGTACCTTGTTACAGATATGTGTTTAGATTGTTATGCCGAGAGTGATGTCAGATAACTTCACATATGGTAAATAGAGCCACTTTCTATTGTGTCTCGGTGCAAAGTTGTTATCCATTGAACACCCATTGATTGCATTTTGTTTTTACCAAGTTAGTGTATTGAATGTCAAATACCCTGTGGCTTTATGTTGGTGTTATTATTAATGCATGAAATAACTAAAATGTTTTACTACGGTGTTATTTAGCTTTTTTAACTACAAGTTTGATCTAAATATCAAAGAGATGTAGAAGTAGTAATTTAAAGTTACTTGATGTTGTTGCTAATCTGTATACGTTAGAAGAGCTTAGGTAACGTTAAGTTAACGCATGAACTGTACATCTTTGAAGGAATGGAATGGAGGAGGGAAGGTAGTATGTACAGTTGCCCAAGAAAAGACTGCAACCAAATTTGCTGGTGTGTGGGAATATCTGGCAGCTTCTTCAAAAACACACACTCGTATTTCATTAATTTATCACTCGAAACCTTTAACCGTTGTAAGGATTAATGTAATTAGCTGAAGCCAATAACATCCATCCATACAAAGGTTATAGGTTCTGAGTGATCCATTGATAAAATACGAGTGTTTACTTTGGAGCAGCTGCCAGACATTGCCACACACCAACAAATTTGGTTGCAGTCTTTTCTTGGGCAACTGTACATGTGTGGATGAAAAGGGCATGAGGGGAAGAGAGATAGAAGAGGACAAGGATAAGATGGATGACAGGAAAGATGGAGATTGTGACGCATACAAATATTTGTAGCTATGCAGCACAAATTATTTAATGCAAGGAATGAGGAGAAGGTCTGGGATGGAATGAGGGAAGGAATATCTTGATGAGTTTTAAGAAGGGGAGGAGGATAATATTGTTAGTGATATAGATGGAAAGATTGAAACAGAAAGATAAAAATATATTTGGCTATTGGAGTGTTGATAAGTAAGGAAGGTGACAGGGGAGTAATGGGTTGGAAAAACACTAGGTTTACATAAATCAACAATAGTAATGCCTAGGTACAAAGGAAGTGCAGGTGGGGAGCGGATGTTATTTTGGGCTTGAAGATGTTTTAGATGGTAGAAATGGTATGTTACTGAACAAGGACATACAGGAACACCTTATGATTGATTATAGAGATCCAGTGAGGGAAATGAGAGGTCAGCAGACATTATTTCATGACCTGAGTGATATTTCAGAGTACAGTATATACCAAAAGGAAATACATATTGATTCTGTGATAGATTCGTCTGCTTGGCTATTTTTCCAGCTGATATTGTGAATTAAATATGTTTTGTATTAATAAAAACATGCATGACAGGCAAAGTCAGTCTGGTATTAAATATCATGATCATCATCATCTGGATTCTAAAATGTAATCTGTGATACTACAGTACTTACCACACTTAAGGGGGTTATCTCGTACGGTCATATTTTACGGCTACCGATTCCTTCAAACTATACCGAAAAATAAACTTTCTCAATATAAATAAAAAGTTATCTGTTTTCTGGCATAGTTTGGAGAAATTCATAACCCTTCCGTTTACCAATAAGAGATTCTCTCCTTAAATCCCCCTAATTAGAGCTATTGATGTTATACTCTACTGTAAGTAGCTGATCTTATTTCTATTTTCTTATGTTGAGATTAAAATGATCCAGCCTGATACAAAATTAACACCTTCTTTTCTTACAGCGCTCTCCAAACAGAAAGATGTACACTAAAGCCTTTGAGGACCAATCTGACAATGACAGTGAAACCTCCAGTGTTTGCTCAGAACGCTCATTCGATTCCTGTAGAAGAAATGAAGTAAGTACAGTTGAGAGAATATGATAAAGGATAACAGGGAATTCTGGATATAAATTGTTGCCCAAGCCACTTCAGACATAATTAACAAGCATGTAGACATAACACAATTTAGATGTACAGTTAAAGGAAATATTATGTTATTGAATGGGCAATGAGCAAAAAATATGTTACAACAGCGAACTGAATACAGTACTGTACCTGTGTAAGACAACACTGAGTTTCAGTATGGGAGCAAGGTTTTGTCAGCCAACTAGACAATGGTGATGGTACAAAATTGTGCAGTCAACCAACTAACTTCAGTTGTTGAACATAACTTAACATTTCTAGAACTACTGCAGTGTAGTTAGGTGTCAACCATATCATCACTAGTGTTAGGTATACCATAAAAACTAAGTGAAATGTTTTGTCATACTCTCTTTTCCAATATTTCATTTTAACACTTGGAGAATAAATTGTCTCATGATGTTGTAAATCAGTCAGTCAGTCAGCCACTTGGTGTTGCTTTAGAAAAGTTCCAGATAATTGGTGCTAGAGATAGGAATAATTTATGGATAGTATATTCTGTACGTCTTGTCTGGAAATAGATGTTGTAAGTTTCTTTTACGCTGCAGGAGAAATATTTCACAACAAATAATTAATTAACTCTTCTTCATATTTGTAGCTAAGGATAGGTAAACTCAGATATTTGGCATCTAACAAAGAAACAAACAAGCCATTTATTTAATTTATGTGTCATAGACCAACTGAACATATATACAGTATATATTTTTTTTGTACAGACTTGACTGACGTACAGACCACACATTGTTTTATGCAACAGTTTATATGAAGAAACCCCCTGTTATTGCATCTGTTGTTATTATGATTGTTTGGAGTGACATTCTTACAGTTATTAATGTACCTAAGGGTATGGATTTGAGTGATATACTAAATCTTTCAAGTTTTATCTGACAAATCACTAACATTGTATAGTACACTAGTGTTTGTGTAGGCTGTCATCAATTTTCACCACTCATTAATTTCATACAGTAGCTCGCTAACAAACATTTTGTAGTTAGAGAGTATCAACATTTCCTCTGACTGCAACAGGAAGGCAAGCAATTCCACCAGAGCTTGATGTTTAAATTAAAGGAGCTACCAGTATGAATAAATTTACTGAATAATGTGTAGTTCTCAAAATGTACAGGATGGCGCCAAAGTAGGTTCAGTTTCATTCCATGTATTTTATTTTGTTTTTATTGTTTTGACAAATTTTACTTTACATTTTAATGTGTAATAATGACTTTAGGTTACATTGTAAAAAAGAATGCAGACAACAAAAGTGTATACTGTACTGTGCCTACTTTTGTACCACGCTGTATAATCGTCAAGAGATGTATAATCGTCAACGGAAAGAGATGGTGATAACTACAGATTTGCCTTCATGGATACTTTATTATGAAAGAAGAATCAAGCTTGAAAGTTTTAGCGTAGAGTATTAGTAGATACACTGTATTTCCCCCACACTCCGCCCTCAGAAATTGTTAGGCATGACCGCGTACCTATATTGAACATACTTCACACGCATCAAGGGGCAAACCATACGTGCATAAATTACCTGTAGTGTTTCATAGCTTTGTATGTTATCAGGGTATAGTATATGCCACATTCTGTAGTCTATAATGACCATAAGTAAATATCCACAACTGATGTCATGTATTATGCTTCACTATAATTGGTTGAAACACACTGTAGGTCATCCAATCAGGTGCTAGGTAGAAGCGTCTATGATATTAATTATGGACATATACTGATGATCAGATATAAAAGAAGACAAATTATTGTATGTTTGGCATTTTTTTTATGTAGGCTTCAGTTATATACAGTACATACATCCCCTGCCTCTATATGTATGTGTATTTGTGTGTGTACCTGTACTGTATGTGTTGTGCATCTTGTAGTATGTGTGTATGTTTTGTTATGATGTACCACTGGCAGATAATTGTTTCTCTTGGTCTTCCCTGAGTCTATTACCCTCACTATTATCAGACGTCAGCTCATGAATCAAGCGACAATAGAACAGGGATAGTGATTTATGGATTTGTCACTATCCAGACCAACAGATCCACCAATCACAATAACAGTTCCATAAAGCCTTTTCTTCACCAAGTAATAGATACCAGGTAGAGCCACATGTACACTCGCCCCAGAAAGTATCGGTACTAGGTGTGGTCAACGACCGAAAAAATGCATACCGATAAGATGCATTTAACCTGTGGCATTTTGGGTGTGGTAGTGTGTGTATCCTCAGTTCTTCACACAACCTGCCCACCTTACCATCCAAGACAACTCACTAGGATTACACAACTTCTAAACATTCAGTGGGAACACCTCACACATCCCATTAGGTATTGTCACTGATCTCAAAATAATCAAACTAAATTACATAACACCGATATTCTCTGGAGTGCTTATACAGTACGTTATAATCTCCTGGGACGGCCATCTGGAATATATTTTGCTGGATGCATTCGTGACACTTGTATTAATAGTCGTTTCCTTCTCAGATAGTATACAAAGTCATGAGGTATGGCTTGATTTTTTAATGGTATACATTTTCAGACTTTACATTTTTTTAGAATGAACCCAGTACTGTACAGTTGGCCACAGGAATTCTTACACAGGCTGTATTGAAACAGTCATTATTCTTGAAATACTGCAATGAATGATCTACCAAGTTACTCGGTGATTGCAAAATAACGAACATAATAATAATGTTGTATTGCAGTTACGTAGTCTTATATTTTCTATATGTTATAAACCCTCGAAAACAACAGCCTGTGTACAAATTCTTGTGGCCAATAGTACGTGCATGCAATTATTGTATTCCCTGGTAGTTTGTGTATTTGTGGACAATAGTTATAATTACCCTGAGGTAAAATTTGTATGAAAGTCAATTGAAATCGTGTTTGAAGTCGTCCCCAAATAATCTCAGTGGTAGAAAGAAACTATTGTCCATGACTGCACCAGTACAGTACAGTACTTATTTATCTACCATGTGTTCCCAGCCTGTGTTGATAGTTAGAAGTCCCAGTACCATCGGTGTTCACAAGACAGTGGAACATTAACTTTTTTCCCCTCCTCCCTTTTTTGATGGTTGAATTGACTTGTCCCTCCTGTAATGAATTAGTACAACTATTTTTTTTTTTCTAAGGCATTGGGGCTGTTCAGACAGTTTGTGATTGTGTACTCACATTCCTTAGACTACTGCAGTATCAGATGAAGTACTGCATAAATACCTGACAGTAATATTATTATTATTATTTTTATTAATAATAATATTATTTTTTAAGTATGGTAATTTTTTTTTTTTTTTTTTTTTTTTTTTTTTTTTTTTGTGAATGCTGTATCTTCCCCTTTTCATAGCATCCTCCACTCAGCATGGGTAGGAAATTCCTGGCTGCTCCCTCCCCCCCCCCCACTCCCCCTTGCAAGAAAATTAAGGGGTTCATCTGTTGTCAGCAAATAGGGAGGTCACTGATTCCTTCAAACTATGCTACAAAATGTATCTCTGGAGTTACCCTTTTGTTTCCTGACATAGCTTGAATGAATCAGCAACCCCTCCAATGTGCCAGATAGAGACGATCCCCATATATCCTATGCAGAATTCTAGAACTGCTAACACAAATGCTCCATGTCTATATAAACCCCAACTGATGCTTAAAAAAAATAATAATAAATAAGACAAATTGTATGGATAAATATTTCCATGTTTGAATAATGTCAAATTGCTCTTTCTCTTACTTTTGAGGAGACAACAAAATGATTTCAGTAGATTGGAGGCTACTCATTCCTTCAAGCTGAGGCAAAAACCAGTTGTGTCCCAGAGTTTGTGGGCACAGCTTGGAGGAAGAAGTAACCTCCAATTTAGTGATGGCTTCATTATAACCCCATAATCCTTGGGAGTTGAGAATTATTTTGTGACATAATCACTAGTCCAAGTATCATTATGTCTCCTAAGAGTAATTGTTTACAAATTAATCAGAATAATATTATAAAGTTTGGACACTTGAGTACTTCCTCCATCCAAAAGACAAAATTATTGAACGAATTAGTCAGGAAACACAGCACTACAAAATTCATCAGCCAGTTTAGAAAAATGAGACAAGACTTGGCAACACAACTGCACACACGTCTGAGAGTCCCATTGCCATATTTGAATGTGTTGCAGGTTACCCGCATTTTTACTTTTCTTTTGTGTAGCTTATCAGTGGTTTTCTTTCTTGCCATGCCCCCCTAGCTATTCTGGTACGGATCACAACAACGTATACTGAAGGAGGTGTGGGAGCCGTCTGCAAAGGTGAGTACTTTGCTCTGACTTCCTGCTACTAGTGTCGTAGATCCTCAAATAAATACCACTCCACCATAAAGCGGTTGGTAGTGGCAGAGCATCGTCACTCATTAATTTTAGAACATTTATTTTCAGTCATGATTTGTTATTTCTCTAGATGGTATGATTTGAGAAATAGCTAAGTAATGGCAAAGCATCTGTTTTCTATATATATTTCCTCCCAAACTGGATGTAATGTAATTGCTATGCAGATTAATTCATATACTGTATGGTATACAGTACAGTACTGTGTTTTTATGAGTCAACAGAGCACCTACAATTATGTACACTGACCAGCTTAAGGTTATGGAGATGAATCATGTTTTCAATAATGTTCAGCCACTCCAGTCTTCTTTCAGGCCCCATTTATTTCACCTAATGTATGGTGCTATGGAGATGGAGCATTTTTTTTTCATTGTTCAGAATTATTAATTAGTTTAGTACATACAGTATGTTATCAGTCTGCTGCAACTTCACCTATATTGTAGCTATCATGATGGTAACAAATTCCAAATACTGTAGTTTCAAGCACTATTGTCTTTTTATCAAACTTCTACAGTATATCTTCACCTGTACTTAGCCTGGAAACTTAGATAAGTACAGTAAATTCTTAAACTGTATATAGCACACATGATTTGCTGTAAAGAAGTCATTTTATAAATATACTACAGTATTGTGTCACACATATTTAATATCATGAGGAATACTATGCTGTGTATCATTATACCAGATCTTTGTTTTCTCATCTACTTTCCAGTCAATATAATTATTATTACCTTTTGATGTTAAGGATTATTACAGAATGATTATTGTTAATGCTCATACACATGTAATTTTTATCTTATGTAGACAACATAATGATTTTTATGAAGATTTGTACAGTACTGTAAATGTACTGTAGTTTGAACATTGAGTAATTTGCATTTTGTGCTCTCCCAAAACTACTGTAATTTGTGAATGGAAGGATTTCATGGTTGCAACTCTGCTTGACAAAAGTTTATGCTTTTAATTGTATATTGAAAAAATATTTAAACTTAAGTTCAGGAGATTCCATGTTTAAAATAAAATGAATGGTGTACTGGTATCTAGTTATACAGCACTATTGCATTTTGATACTATATGAGAAATGTATACTTTTCACTCAAAATTAGGACATACTGCTGTATGGCTTTTGAATATTGGACCTTTTCTTCTTATGTACAGAATATTCTAGCAATGTTGTAAGCCATTTCTTATGATATATTGAAATGATTGTCAATTTTTTAATGTTAGGAACATCTCCCTCCCACAAGGAAAAGCATCTGCGTTAAGTCTGAAATATAAAAAAGTTATTATTAGCCATTGCATAAAGATACCAATATATTAATGTGGTTCCATCCCCCTCACAGATGCAAGACGTCAATGACATCATCCTAAACTGTGCGTCGACTCACTGGGGTGACAGGAAAGAGGGCATGATGGCTCTCCAGGAATTCCTACGCGGTTCACACATGCTCACCGGCTCTGAACTCAAAAGAGTCACCGAGATCTTCACCAAGATGTTTATGGATGCTCACACTAAGGTTCGTAGTGTTTGTGGCAGGTTGCGGTAAGGGGCGTTCATTTCCAGGAAGCACAGTAGTTTGACCTGGGTTTATAGGCACTCAGAACACAGTCATGGTGTGATGTAATAGTGAGTTGGTTAGTGATGTTCAGAGTAACTTTTAAGGCCAGTGGTCAGATTCACTAGACAGAAGTATTAACCCATGAGTTATGTAATGATGGACAATTTTGTATGAGGGGTGATGGTAGACAGAAAAAATACCCATATACACCCACATGAATGATAAGGTGGTATTTGTTTAAATGATATAGGATTAGAGTAAAGAATGTGGAAAATAACCCTTATATTCCCTCCCATTTTCAGGTATTTACAATCTTCCTGGACACACTGATGGAGTTGATCAAGGTGCACTACACTGACCTGTTCGACTGGCTCTACATCCTCCTCGCACGTCTCCTCATTAAACTTGGCTCAGACCTTCTCGGATCAGTCCAGGCCAAGATACACAAGACCTTGGATCTAGTTAGGTCAGCCCGGAACTCTTGATATTAAGTAGTGATTATTCGTTTAGTAGGAATTAAGATTACTTTAGAATTGTTGTATGTATATGTGTAATTTGATTTATTATCGTTTAATTTTTAGGATGAGTTCAGCAATGCACATACAATTTCATTCAGTTTATAAAGACTTCTCATGTAAAGTACTTCTTTATGTATTGATAATTGTAGTGATTTAAAATGTCTCCTTTCAGATATTCCTTCCCATGTGACCAGCAGTTCATTGTAATCATGAGGTTCCTTGTGGACCAAACTCAGACCCCCAACACCAAAGTGAAGGTGGCGACACTGACATATCTTAAGTGTCTGGTGGATGTGATGGAACGTGGTGACCTCGCCTCGTCTCCAGACACCCCTGTCGCCCTCGCTAAAATCCTCACGTGGACTGCAGACCAGAAATACCTGGAAATCCGTCGGGCGGCCTCGGCAGCCTTCATCGCAATGTTCAACTACAACATTACTGAGTTCACCACCCTACTGCAGCAGCTTCCCCCGGCCTGCCAGAACACCGCCTCCCAGATCATCCAGACGCACATTAAGAGAGCATCCAATCTGGATGCGTCGCCCTCCTCCCTGCCTCCCCGCACCCCTCCTAGCTCTGGCGGAACCCCAGTACTGCAAAGTCCCAACACCTCACTCCCGCGCTCACATCGACCATCGCGATACAACACCATCGATTTTGATGACACAGAAAACCTTAATCCAGAAGAAGTTTATAGGTAAATCATACATGGATATTTTTATTTTACTATGTTGATGGGTATGAATGGGCGGTCATTAATTTTTTGTATTTTTGTTATAAATGGGGTAAATGTTGTAGATGTTCGATGCATTTAAAAACTTTTTTATTGTGATATTTTGTTTATTTTAGGTACACAGTACTAAAATATGTTACATTAATTTCTGTTTGCATTCTTGTGCTAAATCATACTGATACTTTTTTTCCAGGAGTTTAAAACGCACAACAGCTGAAATCCAAAACTACAGCTTCGACTTGGAGAGTTTAGAAAAACACAGAGACTCTACCTCTCAGGTATTACAACTCACAAGTTACTGTTTTTGATGGGAAGACCTGCTTGATTGCTTTTTGAGTGATAAATGTTGTTCAGCAAATGGAAGACTACTGAATCCTCCTAACTATACTAAGAAACAGAGCAACCACATAAACATTAGCTGTCTGTTTTTGAAGCCTAGTTTGGTTGAGCAAGAGTCTCCAGTTTCTGTACATATTCTTACCCCTAGAGGACATGACATACAGTAGGGCTGTTATCAGATGGCATCCAGTGTCTTGATAAAATTTATAAATTTGTGCCAAGTTGATTTCAGGACTTAACAGAATGTATAGTAGGTATAAGAACTTGGTAAACCATATTACAAAATGGATGCCTTGGCATCGTCTCTTGTTAAACTTCCCTTGTAGACAGAAATTTTATTATCCCTTTGTATCTAAACTCCATTTTAGGATTACAGTAAATAATTGGACTGTTCATGTATTCATTACTTTATCCAGTAATCAAAGTACTGTATACTAAAGAATGACTTTTAGTGTTAAAATGAGAGCTTTGCACCATATTTCCTTATGATGCAAATTCTGTGTCAGAACGAGAGATTTGTACAGTATTTTCATGACAGTGGCCACACCTGTCCCTCGGCTTCCCACCTCCAGCCGTCACCTCCTCCCTCCACGGCACCCTCAGTCTGCACCTCCACCGCTGGGTATTCCATCACCTTCAGGAATTGTTTATTTTCATTAACACTAAAATTGGGGCCTGGTGGAGGGACTGGCATATCAACTCACCACGAGAGAAAATCATTAATCTTGTACCACTTATATTATTTTTCTCAGTCATATGTCCCATCTCCCTTTTCTTAAACTTATGATGATTAGATACAGTATTTGGAAAGGAAAAACTAATGGAACTGCTGTAAATGAGATCATGTACCTCCACAGAAGTTGATAGAGAGAAGGAAGGGTAGTAGACTTTGAAGAAAGGTTAAGTTGAGGAGAGATAGATGAAGACCTGACATATTTTCTTTGCAACCAAAACAGGACATGAAATACTTAACAAGTGCAGTATACAGTACTTTTATTGCACTTCTATCCCATCATGTTTATTGTATTCATATCCTCTCCTCCAAGGCCCTCGGTGCCTCAGGATATCATGGTGTTTGAATCATTATATTTCAGCTAGTTGGGTTGATATGACAGTCCAGATTTCAGAAGGTCTCAGTTGTGATGCTTATGTGCACCTGAAATGTTGACCCCATTAACGGTGGAGGAAACCGTAATTAATGACACACATGCTTATTCTTCTTATTAGTGCACCTATTAAAGTATTTGTTTGGAGGTACGCACACGTCACCACCGGTTTTTCGCACCCACTCTGTCACCGCATTAATTAACACCATCTGATAAAGTCCTATTGTACGAGAATAATCAATCGTAAAGGCATGAGTCATATCATATGTCCTATCCCCGCCGCTTGACTATGAAGTAAGCCAGGGGTCATTTCTGGATGGTGGTATAATTTCGTTCTACAATAATTCGACCAACTAATATCTTGCCTACCTACTCAACCCTGTGTCTAATTGGTAATGGCTTTATGACCCTTACACAAAGCTTCTCAGAACAAATCCCTGGCTTACCTTATACTCACCTGGGATGAGCTAGAAATGATACTACATGACTTTTTATATTTCAATCTTCATGCATTTAAGTTTTCTTATATTTACCCACGCAAAACTCCGCACAGTTTTAGTTATTCAAAATTTCTAAATCTTTGTTAATAATTGTCAGCACGTTTAGGATTCGTTAAGAGTTTTCTAAGGGTACAATAACATTTGTCTTCACCGTTAAACAGGATTCCGGGATCAGCCAATTATCAGCAGGGGGTGCCGACCTCCGTAACAACGATGCCGTCGAAGACAAGCCATCGGAAGACACCAATGGTATTCTGTCCGGCCGGTCATCCAGCGTGTCATCCCCGACCCACCGGCAGCTCTCCCTCATGTCCGACTCCTCCAGGAACGGCCTCGACACACTTACCGACGATGACCTGGGTAGAGGTACTTCCTTCATATGCTTCTTTTGTTTGGTTTTAACATTTTGACAGCAGAATCTTGATATAACTCAGACTGACACTTCTACCTATCTCTTCATTCTAATATTCAGTCCCTCATTAAAGATCCCATATGTTTTCACAAGATTTTTTGGAAGGGGGATAAGTACTAGATAAAAAACTAAGTATTTAAAACTTCTTGCCTAACACAGACTCTGTAGATAATTTAATCTGAATGGTAATGAATAAGAAGAAACTGGGAACCCCTTATGTGGTCTTAAGTGAGGAACTGAGTGTAAAATGAAGTGGTGGATACAAGGATTTATTTATGCTATATCAAGGCTCTACCGTATTTTTGTTATATTGAGGACTTTTGAATATTTGAGCATAGATGGACCATTTGAGGAAGAGCAGGTAATCATGATATTCCTCTACTGCTTCTTCTAATGTGCTCATTTTCTCTTGCTCAGTTACACATTTCCTTGGTAATATTATATAATTTAATTTTTTATGTTGCCTGCATGTGAATGTGTAAGTGTAGTGATTTGCACATGAAAGCAGCAATAAAACTGAGCAAAAATTTGATTTAAGACATAAATTTTCTTTTCATAAATTCAGCACAGATTACAGTTATTTTTTAGCTTATCCTTCACTGCCTTTGAATCCACTCTCTATTAGAATAACACATTTCATAGTATATACACATATATTCACCTTGCCACATCTCGCATGACAGATTGTCCACACCTCATACAACTACACAGATGGTTCTTCAACATAAATACAGTAGCACCAAAGATCACTTGGAGACACTGGTAGAAGTTGACCGTATCATGAGTTCAGTTTCCAAGTTTACAGCAACAGGACCCATGGCACCTTGAAGGACTTTGGTTATAAATTGCATGTTAATGGAGTGTAATGGAATAGTATTGTACAGTATGTAGGAATTGCATTGCTGTTGAAGTATTCTATTTCAGACTTTTTACATGTCCAAAAAGAGAACCCAAGAAAGTCTGATGCCCAGTTTGCATGGTTTTCTAATTTATGTAAAGGAACGACAGTACTTGTATGTTGTTATGATATTAATTTTAGATTGATCAAGGGTAAAAATTGTAGCATTTCAAAGGACACTGTAAAATGCTGCAGAATCACAGCTGGGTATATCTGTATGACCGGGAGATGGGGAGGAATAGGATATAGGGGTATATAATGATTGTTGTGATAATGAATCTTGCTTATGAACTTGTATATCTGTATGAATTTGCAAGTATTGTACTGGGTATGTCTTGCTGAACAGGAGATGGACAGGAGAGTGATGCAGAAGTGATGTCTGGGGTGATATCAGAGCTGGGCAACACAGATGAAGGCCGTGGGGTAGAGAAGCGAGCGGCCCTGACTAACTTGATCCGACTGGCACGTACTGGCTCGACGCTGGTGTGGAATGAAAACTTCCGTGCCGTTCTGAGACTGTTGCTGGAGGTGCTGACATGTGAGGACTCAGGGCAGCGCTCCCTGGTGCTGGCCGTCCTCACCGAGATGATGCGTAGAAGCCCCCTCGTTCACCATTTCCTCAGCTTCTCAGAACTCATCATTCTTAGGGTACTCAACGCTCATGCGGACAAGGAAAAAGAAGTGTTACGTGCTGCATCCGTGAGTATTATATTGCTCCTCTACTCTTACCAGAAGCAAGTATGAGTTTTATATTAATGAAAGTACAAGAATTGTAATTGAAATAATTTTCCAGTGGAGGGTTACTTTTATCGATGTGTGGAAAACTTTGGCTTTGCATTATGTGTGGAGTTGCATGCATTTTCATAGTAGTTTTATATAAAACAAGACTGTAAATTTGACATCTTTTAGATGTGCATAATACTGTGAAATGTTGTGAATACTTAAGAGGTGATACTATAATTGACTGTTGCATCATATACTTCTTTCTTGTTTGCTCTTGTTTCAAGTCGGTTTACATTATTTGTGTTACTGTTTTCAGATTTGTGCCGGTACTGTAGCGGAGATCCTGCCCCCAGAAGTTGTGATACGTGTTTTAAAACCTTTAATCCAAATGGCCGAGTATCCAGTAAATCAGGCTGCCATCAAAATGCTTAACAAATTGGTTGAAGCACACCAGCCCTCAATTGTGGCTGCTGCACTACCAGAGATTATGCCAGGATTAATCAAGGTTAGTTTGATAAGTTTCTCAAAAATCCTGTAATACAATACAACTATTTTTTCTCTGCCTATGTACAGATACTCCAATCTCAGTGTTATGAAAGCAGGTAAAATTAATTTTGTAGTTAGTGTTGGGTTGAAGTCACCAATTAAACCAGAGTCACTTATTAATACGAAGATGATTCCCATATACATAATATATTTCCAGACCTATGATAACAAGAAACCTCACTGATATCCTCTAATAAATTTCTAGGTCTATGAAAACAAGGATATCACTGATTTCTTCATACATACTGTAAATATCCATGCTTATGATAACTTGGAAACTTCACTGATTCCCTCATACAAAATAGATTTCCAGTCTTATGACAACAAGGAACTTCACAGATTTCCTCATACATTAATTTCCAGGCCTATGACAACAAGGAATCGTGCGTGAGGAAGGCGTCAGTGTTCTGCATGGTGGCTCTTCACAACGCCATCGGAGAGGAGGCCATGCGACCCCACCTTGATGCACTAACCGGCTCCAAACTCAAGCTCCTCAACCTTTACATCAAAAGAGCAGAGACGCAGAACTCGGGAGCCTCATCACCAAAGTCCGAGCCTCCAATGTAATGCTTTGTTGTTGGAGGTTGTGATTGTAAGAGGAGGTTATGAAAATGGACATTATTTTGTAAAAAGCTTCAAAATGGTTCATCATTTGTTGCAAGTGGAACGCAGTCACTAAGCAGAGTAGAACACATAAGAAAAAAGGATAGGTTGCTGTCACCTTTTGATAATCTCATACAAAGGCTGAACATTGCAAATATTATTGCCTAGATGTACAAACCCGAGTAACGCGATCAAGCTCGTATGAAATGTGGCACAAAACAGTGACGAAGAAAGACCAATGATTCACGAGTAATATTATACGACAAAAGTAGGATTTTGTTTACCGCAAGGAGGAGAAAATGAAAAACGAGTGCAGTTCTTGAGGGGAGTTGATTGAACCATCCTTCCTGCCCTCAATGGGATGCAAACTCGTGTACTCAGAGGTGCCAGGTGATGCTATACCGTTATGTACTGTACGTAGTTTTTCTTGACATACTTGCTTACTCTGCTGCAAAAAAATAAAAAATAAAAACCTCTGTGTGATAGAGTACTTTGTGATTAGTGATAACATAGGTTACTACATGGCTTTTATCCTGGAAGAGTGAAATATATATATATATAAAAAAAAAAATATGCTAGACTGTTATATAAAGAGCAGCCTTTGAGTAAAATTGATGCATACATATGTGCCATTATGGGTGCAGTTCATGTTAACTACAGGAAATTATGTAAACTGTTTCCTACTGCCTACTCTTATTTTCTCCTGCATGGTGTACTTTATAAAAACAAAAAAACAAGAATTTGGATATTAATCAATCAGCAGCGAGAGGACTATAATGCAAACTAATAACAATCGTATAATTGAATACTAGGGGCTGGGAGCTAGTCACTTGTGCTTTGAATGGCATCCTGATACAGTAGTCTTGTATGCCTTTTTAATCCTGTAAGCTGAGTTTAATGGGGTCGGGGGATATCGCGGAAGTCGAAGGTTTACCGATTCCTCCGAGCTGCTGCCAGAAGCAGATCACATTCAATATTGGTGATCTGTTTCATGGTAAAATTTGGAGGAATCAGTAGCCTCCCCAAATTTGTGTATGCCTTCTGGCCCTTGCAATGTGATTGGTTGGTACAGTATCTTTTTGCTCTAAAAGTTTGTTCCATTGACATAGGTCTAAACAAAGCTATCAGCAGCATTGCCTATGACCTAAAATGAAAGTGTTCCCTTGCATTAGGTGATGACACAAGGGTAGTGGCGGAGCAGTATGAGAGTGAGGTGATAGGCCCCCATTCCAGTGTGGTGTGTGAGGCCTCGTGTGACCAGTGTATGCCGTGCTTGGCTCGTGTGTATGATATTGCTCCACTTGTAATATATTTCATGTAAATATTGCATTTTTTTTCTTATTTGGTCAAGGACACTAAATCTTAACAGTAATATTTTTTTAATATATATGTTGTTTCATAACAATACCATCTCTATTAAACAAATGGGTTTCTGGCATTATTGTGCTAACACCCTGTTAGGGATTTGTTGATGCTTGAAATAGGTGTATAATACACAAAATACCATTTTTGCTACAGCTTAGGTAATTCAGCAGTTTTGAGCTTATGAATGTTAGTTCTCTGGGCACAAAAATTGAATGTAATGATGCTGTTATTTGCAGAACAAACCATGAAGACTGTTCATATTATAAATGAACAAGCAATTTTTTTTGCTGTATGAATTAGAAGTGTTAAATGAAAACTGTTCCTTGAAGTTTTTAATTGATGGTTTGATGCAACAACCATCACATTTTATGTTAAGGTTTCAATTTATTGATAATCGACTGTTAATGTAAAAACTGTATTGCTTCATTGTGGTTGCAAAAATCTTTTATAATTACAATAGTCCATTCATTCTCTGGCCTTAGTAACAGTTTTAAATACTGAAATTGAGCCTGAAACATCAATTCCTACCATGCTGTGTATGATATATATATTTATAAAATGTATATGCCAAAGAAATGATAGCGATGTGTTTAAGATTGGTTGGTTACCATGAACATTTATAGTGTTATTTGCCTGGAGTTAAAAAAGCTCTTCTTAGTTATTATTTACTGTATATTTGGGTAGCATTGGGAGGTCTTGTTAGCCTTGTAAGATACTTGCAAGTGACAGTTAAAGAGAGAAAGGTTATTATAATTGGACGTACGAAGGCTACTGATGACTCCAAACTGTGCAGTGAAACAGGTCATGTATAAAAGGTCAGTTGTTTTTTGGACACAGTTTGAAACAATCAGGAGACTTCAATATCCAAACCCCTAACCTTGGAATGAATTGGAAGGGATGATTGATTAGGTTTAAGTGCAGACTGTACTCGGGACATTAACCTAAAAACTTGGCAGGATTATGTTCTATTATGGTACTGTAGTGTAATTTCTTTCATAAAATGGACAGGTAATATAGCTGGTGTAAAAACAGGTTAAACAATCAGGAAACAATCAAGCTGAGAGAGAGTTATGGAAAGAATAGTTTGACCACAACCTACCTACTGGGTTTGGGTCCTCATAAGGCAGGAAACCTGAAAGAAAAGGCCATAAGAAGAAACATGCTCGAAGTAAACAGGGAGGAAGAAAATAATTGAACATAAACAAAAGCCTTTAGACAACCCAGCAGAGAACAACATATACATACATAAGTTGCAAGTGATGAAACATTTGCCTTCAGTGTTATATTATATCCTGATTATGTAACTATTAGAACTTGTTTAGTTTTGAAGCTGTTGTGATATAACTTGAGGCAGCACGGCAGAAGACAGACGAGCTGGTTGTAGGGCGGGCGGGTTGACGATTCTCTAAAGAGTTAAGTGGGAAACACACTAATAGAGCAATTATTTATGCTTATTGTATTAATGAACGAACTGCGATCATCAGAGAAAGTGAACCTGCACTTGTGAATTATACCATATTTTCCTCTCGGATTTTTCCAATTTGAATATGATAAGACTTATTTATTTGTCAATATTTGGTATCTCTTGGAATAAGATAGAACTATTATTTTTTCTGTCCAGGTTGCACACTGATTAATTAATTAAGTTGCCTCCACACCTTAGAACAAACTCACGGTATAATAATTATGTATATTGATTGATTTAGAGACTTCATCTTTAGCTCACAACTGCTGATGTATCCCTGATTTACGAACCTGTTAATGTTGCTGTATATAATGATTTATGTGCCAATAAGATATTTTTTCTTTTCTTTCAATTTCATCTTGGTAATAATTGTGATAGATAATTCCCCCCACCCCTCTTATTATTATTATATTTTTCTCTTTGGAGTATGATGTCTGTAGTCATAACCCAAACGGATTAGTTCAAAAAGTTGCAACAAAATTTTGACTGCATGAAAGATAGAAATGCCTTTTTTTTCTAAGTTGAGTTGGAAGGATAATGAGTTTTTATAAAGTAATTAAAGGAAAAAGTCTCCTCTGTGATTTTGGTGGAAGGTAATGGTAAAGTTGAGAACCATATCCAACACCCAATTGTCCACCGAAATAGCAGAGATGATACTTCTGTCTGTGATTGTGTACTCATCATCAGGTGTGTCGCTCCCCAGTCTCATTCTGGGTCTTAATGCAGTAACAAAGAAAGATGATGACTGGTGGTAAAGTCTCATGCTGCAGTACTTTACCTAATTTGATCTATTGTCATTATTCTTTGGGTTTACAGAAGAACCCTTTTAAGTTATAATCCAGGAATGCATGAGAGAAGGAGAACGACATTACCTGGGTATGACTGTCTATTCATGACTAAAAGATTGTCATAGGATATTAGAATACCAGGAAGCAGTTGCAGTTTAATGCTTTTTTTATTAACTATTTTCAGCAAGTTGACCCATGGTATATTAGAGCTCCAGATTATGGGAGGTCATATTTCATTTGAGTCCATTAGCAGTGATTTGATGCAATGAGTATGTTGGTTTGATCATTGCCAGTTTTTAATGCATTTTTTTTTTATTGGTCACGAATAAAGCTCATGTTAACATTTACATACAAAAAAAGAGTATTTACATAGCCTCACAACTCATTTTGCTTTACACATTATCCTTGCCTCTTAAGGGAATAAATGAGGTGTTGTCAGTGAAGAATTGGGTACAAAATATCCCATTGCTATTCCCGGACACTGACTATATAATTATTATATCTCAGAATAGGCAGCCTGTCAATAATAGGGGTAGGCACAGTTTTAGGGAGAATCCTTAGCATCTGCTTCACTGACAACATCTCTACCCACCTTAAGAAACCTGTACTGTACTGACCAGAGACACAATAAATACTGAACTCTCGGCTGCTCTTCAGTGCTACTAGTGAATACCGCACAGTACCACCAGTCGTGTGTGTGACCATACGTTGAATATTTGCTGTTGACGGTATTCAGACGCTGTGTTACTCTATCCCCATCAAAGATAGTTGTGGAAGTTACTCCTTTTTTTGTAATGAATTCTTAACTACTACAAGTACCACTATGTTATAACTGTGTTACAGGGAATACAGGTCTATAGATTTAAATACTTGGCTCTAGGTATTGCATTACCTTGGGAGATGCACTCTAGGCAAGCGAAGAGTTAATTTGACCATTTCTTAATTTAATGTCTAGGGTTTGTTTGTCAAGGCAGGCAGATATTTCCGTACAGTTGAACCTTTTGAGTCCAAAACTGTTCTGTCAGCATCACTACTGTACTGTCTTCAGATTGGGAGAAGTCAGAAAAGTAGAATATCTCATTAACAAATATGATATACTCTACCAAGAACATGTAAATAGTGTTATAGATGTTCCCATTTCTGAATCATTATTTGTATTCAATATTGGGTACTATACTGTCTTCAAGGTTGACATTTGTACAGTACTGATCAAACTGTGAAAGCATTTGAATAATTTTGGAAGTGAATTGGAAGGTCTGTGATTCCTCCAAACTATTCCAGGAAACATTTAATCACCCCAACGTTACTAATATGGGATCTAAACGTTTCGTGGCAGTTTGGAGGAATCGGCAGTAGCCCACCAATTGACTCACCCTCAAAAGAATCTCCCTTTAAGGACCCTGTAAATGTGTATGGAAAATGTAGGCTTCTGATTCCTCCTCACTATGCCATGAAACAAGCTCCTTCCATATAGTTGTGTGTTTCGTGGCAATATTTGAAGGACTAGTTTACCTCCCAGTTTTCTGGTTACATCACAGGATCCTTAATTAAGAGGTGCAACTATACTGTACCAGCTAAGTATTTGTAAGGTATATGGTCCTGGTGAGCTATGTGGACAAGTTGTGAGGGAGGCAGACGTACCTTACGAAGGTGGTGATGGTGGTGGTGGTGTGGTCAGTCAGTCATTGCTGTTGGTGTGAGGGAAGCAGGCTGCCCCAGGTCACTCCTTTGCACATTCACTACCCTAATAAATCTCATTACAAATTACATGTTTTAATTCAACCTTCGTTTGTATCCAGGTTTATGATATTTGTTAGCATGTCTTTCTGTTGTGATCTTATGTATGTGAAAGACAAGAGAACTGTCTATGGGAAAATATTGCTATGATATTTACTATAAATGTCTTTCTGTTGTGACCTTATGTACGTGAAAGAAATGGGAGGTGGCCGAGTATTTCGTGTTCTGGACTCATAACCTATAGGTCGGGAGATTGATTCCTCTCATGTGAGGGCCAGAAAATATGCACTCTTTCGGTTTGAGTTTCAGGCACTAACTATAAGGCCACCGAACGTCCTAAAACACCCTTGCTGGTACCATAACAGCTGCAGTATTTAGTAATTAGCACCATACCTTCAGCCAAGAGGGGGGATACCGATTGGTGCACGCGACTGTACAGTGTCTTTACATATAAAAAAACCCAAGATTAAATACAGCAATATTGTACAGTTGCCAAAAAAAGGTATTGCGACGAATCTTGATAGAACTTTAATCCTAGTAATATCCACAACTATTTGTAGAGATTATTAGCATGTATAACAGAAGGAAATATACATATCCTTCTATAATACATACTTATAATCCCTACAAACAACTATGGACATTAATATATTTAATGTATCAATAGTTGTCGCAATACCTTTTTTGGCAACTGTACATGATTATTATATAGGTATTTATCTACAACTAATAATCACTGGAATGTAGGCGAATATTGTATCTAAGGTCATGCTACTTGGAAGGATATAGGTGCAAGTCGTCAGGATTAGATTAAAACTACCCTCTCTCTATATATATATATATAAAAAAAAGTATTACAGAAGTACTGTGTTCTTGGCTAGGGCCGCGCAGTGTTATCACATCAGGCTAGGTCCCGGAAATTTGCCCCGATCACTTTAGGATGGCTTACACCGGTTATATACCGGTAGTTTGCCCAGCAGGTTAGGTCCCGGTGGCCTGCTGTGATCTAGGTTAGCTAAAAATAAAGTATGTTGGAAATAAATAACCATCAGTTTTGTTTGCCGGTTGCCTCCATCTTAATCAGTGTTGCCAGATGCAGCCGCAGGGACATTTATCTGGTTTAGGAAATTTTGAATTCCACAGGGAAATTACATAAAGATTGTTCAAAAGTAGGCTAAACAGGGAAATTCCTACCAAAGTAACCGTCAATGGTCAAGAGTAAACAGGGAATTGTTGAGATAAAAAGGGAAATTCTTATGTTGAAGTTGAGGTAAAAAGGAGAATTCTGTTATTGAAGTTGAGGTAAAAAGGGAAATTTTGATGTTAGATTTGAGGTAAAAATGAAATTTTTATTTTGAAGTTGAGGTAAAAAGGAAAATTCTGATGTTGAAGTTGGGAAAATGTTTTAATTAAAGCTGACCTCGTATTGGTAACACTGTTTGCCGGTTGCCTCCTCCTCAGAGTCCTCACCACACGCCATGACAGAAGTGACTGACATTTTCCAACACTCACCATTTTCTTCGATTTCACCTTTATCATCCATCTGACTTGGGTGAATACTAACAGAGATTATTTATTAATATGTAGAGAGTGTTTGAGACCAATAATATATAAGTTAAGGGATATATTTATGGAAGTAATGGGAAAAATAAAGAGTGGGTGGGTGGAGTTCAACGTCATTTACTTCGACTCTTTAATATGTATCGGGTCTTGCCTCTCACCTTCTGGCGTTATATGACTTTTGTCCACGGTGTCTTTTCGTTTCTAGGTTTCAGAGTGCAATGTTTGATAGTGTGTATTTAACGAATGTATTCACATCAGTGATAAATGAGTGTATTTGGAGATATCACCCCAACCTCCTCCCAGCCAATCACTGAAAACAATAATCGATAAATATGAAGTACAGATTCGTCTGAAAAACACCAACACATTAAATAGAAGGTAATTATCAAGCGCCGGACCATAATCAGCAGGTTTGGACTGAAGGATTACAGATTGCAATGTTTTAGTTTTTTTTAATGCATTTATTGTTCAAGGCCGTCACATTTTAATGTTTGGAGGTGAATTAGGAAGGGTGTAAATATGAGAAAGGAAGTGGTGACACTCACTGCCTTCCATAATTACTAAATCTGCTCACTTGTTTCTCATAGATAGAATCCTTAGTTTAGCCAGCACTCTTAAATTCACCACATTTATTGTTTCTGCTGGATCTTAGTTGTGTAAATAAGTTTTTGACAATCCCTGGGGAATGCAAAGGCAGCCAATGACTGGTAAAATTTGTCTTTAATTCCCGGGGTCACTAACTGAAGGGTTTACGTGTGATCGCCAACGGTTTTAATATGGAAGTTGGGGAACTGAGTGTTGGCCAGGATAGATGTATTTTGTAAAATCTTCCCCACGATAATTACTGATACATCGTACGTCTGCACTTTAAGATGTTATTATTCAGTAACTATATTATCATAGATAAGAATTGGTGTGCAACATACAGTAAAACAGCAATTACAAGCATAAAATAGTACAGGGGTTGGCAGAACTAACATTTATATTAGTTCATACCTGCACCTTTGGCTTAAAACAAAAAAACACTGTTTCTGAAAGAACAATGCCCTATGTTCAAAATAATTAGAGCAATCAGAAAAGTTTTTCACCTCTAATTATACATTTTTATGGGGCCGAAATCATGCGGGTAAGAGATCACCGACCGAGAACTGTGTGTGACGATATATCCATTTTAACGGCACAGCTCATGGCGGCCACTCAAAACATAACATCTCGAGTTCTGCTATTCGATGTAATATTATCAAAGAATAATACTCTTCTTATTATAGAACTATTGTAATTTATTTTATTCTTAGATAAAACCCTAGATGTAAAACAAAATGTAGATTTTCTTTTCATTATGTACTTATAATGAAGGAAAAAAAACATCCCAATGTGGAGATAAAACTTTGGTCAGTAATTATTTTTCTCATTATTTAGCAGTATCATATATTATTTTCCTTATAGAAGTAAGTAAAAAAAATGTTGATATAATTTCAATAAATCTCATAGTTACACAAATTACGGTAAATATATAGAAACGTTTAGAGACCTGGGTATAGTTCCCCAACTTTTTTGTTAACAATTATTTTATCTGGTGAAAAGTGGCAGTTTTTCTTAGGTTTGTGACGTTGGGAATTGTATGACAGTAATTAACTAAAAAGGTGAATTTAATAGAGTTGGTACATTTTTGCCAGGTTGAAATAAGATTGAGTATAAGTTTAGGTACTGTACTTTTTTGGCATAATTTGTTTTGGATTGCATTTGATTTACAGTGGGAAAACAGTTAAATAGGGTAACGCTACATTTCCATCACTTTGATGAAAAAAAAATAAGAGTATATAATAATAATTATATATAGTATATTGTATATCATTATTTTTGTACAGTAATCTAGAAGGTGGGAGGGATTAAATGAGGAGTCAATAAGAAAGGAGGGGGTGGAAGAGGCAATGAGAGAGATGAAAACAGGGAAGGCTTCAAGTTTGGATAGATGCACTGTAGAATGTCTGAATTCTGATGAAACAAATATGATGGAGTGGTTGGTAAAGTTGCTGATGGTATGTTTTGACAGTGGTAAGGTCCCAATAGACTGGGTGAGTGCTTGTATAGTACCTCTACTGTATACTGTATAAGGGAAAAGGGGATAGATACCAATGTATGAGTTTCAGGGGTATAAGCCGGTTAAGTGTACTGTAGTAACAAAACTGTATGGGAAGGTGCTGATAGAGTCAGAGAGGATTGTGATTGGTGAAAAACAATGTAGCTTTAGGAGAGGAAGAGGTTGTGGACTAGACGATGACCTGGGTAGAGGTACTTCCTTCATATGCTTCTTTTGTTTGGTTTTAACATTTTGGCAGCAGAATCTTGATATAACTCAGACTGACACTTCTACCTATCTGTTCATTCTAATATTCAGTCCCTCATTAACCCATAGGGACCTTGCCTTTCACTTTTACCCAACAGCTCGCGTCAAAATTCCTAAATTTCCCCTATATTCACAAAGCTCACACTCTTAACCTATATAGTGTACTGACTTCAAAATTGTTCCATCCTTACCTTCAACTCTTCCTCTTTCCAATGGTACCATCAGGAGGACTGTACGATGAATAGTTGTGGAGATAGGTGGAGTTGAAGTAGTCCATGTCTGCGCGCGAATCACCAGTGTGTTAGTAGGGGAGGTGGCCGAGTGGTTAGTGTTCTGGACTCATAACCTAGAGATCGGGAGATCGATCCTCTCAGGTGAGGGCCTGAGAATATTTACTCTTCCGATTTGAGTATCAGGCACTAACTATAAGGCCACCGAACATCGTAAAACACCCTCACTGGTACCATAACAGCTGCAGTATTTGGGAAATACCCTCACTACCATCTCTCTGTGGCTGGGTACCAGTTCGAAAGTCGTGACGTGTGTGTGTGTGAGCATCAGTTGACCTGGGCCACGATAACGGGCTTGATTAAGCCTATGTCCAGTGTCGGGTCATAAAAAAAAAAAAAAAAAAAAAAAAATATGAGTTAAGTCTCCAAGTTTACAGCAACAGGACCCATGGCACCTTGAAGGACTTTGGTTATAAATTGCATGTTAATGGAGTGTAATGGAATAGTATTGTACAGTATGTAGGAATTGCATTGCTGTTGAAGTTTTCTATTTCAGACTTTTACATGTCCAAAAAGAGAGCTCAAGAAAGTCTGATGCCCAGTTTGCATGGTTTTCTAATTTATGTAAAGGAATGACAGTACTTGTATATTGTTATGATATTAATTATAGATTGATCAAGGGTAAAAATTGTAGCATTTCAAAGGACACTGTAAAATGCTGCAGAATCACAGCTGGGTATATCTGTATGACCGGGAGATGGGGAGGAATAGGATATAGGGGTATATAATGATTGTTGTGATAATGAACCTTGCTTATGAACTTGTATATATTTATGAATTTGCAAGTATTGTACTGGGTATGTCTTGCTGAACAGGAGATGGACAGGAGAGTGATGCAGAAGTGATGTCTGGGGTGATATCAGAGCTGGGCAACACAGATGAAGGCCGTGGGGTAGAGAAGCGAGCGGCCCTGACTAACTTGATCCGACTGGCACGTACTGGCTCGACGCTGGTGTGGAATGAAAACTTCCGTGCCGTTCTGAGACTGTTGCTGGAGGTGCTGACATGTGAGGACTCAGGGCAGCGCTCCCTGGTGCTGGCCGTCCTCACCGAGATGATGCGTAGAAGCCCCCTCGTTCACCATTTCCTCAGCTTCTCAGAACTCATCATTCTTAGGGTACTCAACGCTCATGCAGACAAGGAAAAAGAAGTGTTACGTGCTGCATCCGTGAGTATTATATTGCTCCTCTACTCTTACCAGAAGCAAGTATGAGTTTTATATTAATGAAAGTACAAGAATTGTAATTGAAATAATTTTCCAGGAGGGTTACTTTTATCGATGTGTGGAAAACTTTGGCTTTGCATTATGTGTGGAGTTGCATGCATTTTCATAGTAGTTTTGTATAAAACAAGACTGTAAATTTGACTGTGAAATGTTGTGAATACAGTGTACTTAAAAGAGGTGATACTATAATTGACTGTTACATCATATACTTCTTTCTTGTTTGCTCTTGTTTCAAGTCGGTTTACATTATTTGTGTTACTGTTTTCAGATTTGTGCCGGTACTGTAGCGGAGATCCTGCCCCCAGAAGTTGTGATACGTGTTTTAAAACCTTTAATCCAAATGGCCGAGTATCCAGTAAATCAGGCTGCCATCAAAATGCTTAACAAATTGGTTGAAGCACACCAGCCCTCAATTGTGGCTGCTGCACTACCAGAGATTATGCCAGGATTAATCAAGGTTAGTTTGATAAGTTTCTCAAAAATCCTGTAATACAATACAACTATTTTTTCTCTGCCTATGTACAGATACTCCAATCTCAGTGTTATGAAAGCTGGTACAATTAATTTTGTAGTTAGTGTTGGGTTGAAGTCACCAATTAAACCAGAGTCACTTATTAATGCGAAGATGATTAACACTGGATCTCATCCCTCACTGATTCCCATATACATAATATATTTCCAGACCTATGATAACAAAAAACCTCACTGATATCCTCTAATAAATTTCTAGGTCTATGAAAACAAGGATATCACTGATTTCTTCATACATACTGTAAATATCCATGCTTATGATAACTAGGAAACTTCACTGATTCCCTCATACAAAATAGATTTCCAGTCTTATGACAACAAGGAATTTCACAGATTTCCTCATACATTAATTTCCAGGCCTATGACAACAAGGAATCGTGCGTGAGGAAGGCGTCAGTGTTCTGCATGGTGGCTCTTCACAACGCCATCGGAGAGGAGGCCATGCGACCCCACCTTGATGCACTAACCGGCTCCAAACTCAAGCTCCTCAACCTTTACATCAAAAGAGCAGAGACGCAGAACTCGGGAGCCTCATCACCAAAGTCCGAGCCTCCAATGTAATGCTTTGTTGTTGGAGGTTGTGATTGTAAGAGGAGGTTATGAAAATGGACATTATTTTGTGAAAAGCTTCAAAATGGTTCATCATTTGTTGCAAGTGGAACGCTAAGCAGAGTAGAACACATAAGAAAAAGGGATAGGTTAAGTGTACTGTAGTAAGAAAACTGTATGGAAAGGTGCTGATAGAGTCAGAGAGGGTTGTGATTGGTGAAAAACAATGTGGCTTTAGGAGAGGAAGAGGTTGTGGACCAGATATTTGCAGGATGGCAGTTGTGTGAGAAATTTTTAGAGAAAAGTAAAGAAGTAGCATCTATGGATCTCGAGAAAGCATATGACAGAATTGATAGAAATGGATTGTGGAAGGTTTTGCTGTTGTATGGGATGTGGGGGAAATTATGGAGAGGGATAAAAAGTTTCTACATGAACAGTAAAGTGTGTGTTAGAGTGGGAAGTAACGCAAGTGAATGGTTCCCAGTTAATGTGAGACTCCTTCAAGGTTGTGTGATATCACCATGGCTGTTTAATATATATATGGACAGTGTGATAAGAGAGGTAAATGCTAGGGTGATGGAGAGAGGACTAAGTTTGATTGACAGCGGAGGTAGAGAGTTGAGCCTAAACCAATTACCGTTTGCTGATGATACGGGTTTAGTGGTAGTCGGAAAAGAAACCGAATGTTAGTGCAGGAGGAGGAAACTGAGAGTGAACGTAGCAAAGAGCAAAGTAATGAGATATAGGAGGGGAGCAGAGGATAGAAGGATGAATATAATGCTAGATAGTGAAATATTGGAGGAGGTGGAGTATTTGGGGTCAAAGATGATGGTGGATAGCAAAATCGACAGATAAAATGTAGGTTGAATGTAGTAGAGATGAGATGTCTGAGGAGCATGTGTGGTGTGACTCAAATGGACAGTCAGGAATGAGGAAGTGAGGTGAAGGACAGGTGTCATGAAAGAGTTAGCAGGCTGTGCTGAGCAGTGTGTATTAAGATGGTTTGGACATGTTGAGAGAATGAAGGAAAAGAAAATGGTAAAGAGGATAGGGGGCTCAGAAGTGGGAGGTATAATGAGAAGAGGAAGGCCACAGAGATGGATGGACATTAAAAGAAACACAGAGTGGAAGAGGTATATTTGTGGGGCAGAGTAGAGCGACTGCTCATGACTAAAGCAAGTGGATGTGGCTTCATGGTCCTTGGGGGAGGGGCCTGCATCGAGTGTGGCCCATGGATGGCTGGATGCAGGAAGGGATATTTGCCTGGTAGTGAAGTGGCAGGGATAAACCAGCTTTTGCTGTTGGGTCATGCTATGGATGCAAACATAACTGTACCCCTTGTAATCCCACACGGAGATATGGTTGTGCTGTGCAGGTTGCTCCCTCCTCCAACGGGGATTGGGACGGGAGGAGATGTGGAGTGTGTGTGGGGGCAGAGTTATACGTTTGGGCATTTGTGTTTTAGAGGGTGTGCGACGTGACGGGCTACCTCCAGTGAGATGAAGGGATATGTTTATGTATATATTCTAGAGGAGTTCAGTACATTCCCTTGAGATTTCCAAAGCTTTCTCTTCCCTACTTAGCATTTTGGTTGTCTCCTTATTTCCAGGTATAGTTAAGAGTGGCTAGAAAGATAGAAATATGTTTTTACTGTCCAACAGCACTGAAGATAATCACAGGCTGCACAGCCACCATACCTACAGACCACCTACACCATGAAACCAAAGTCATCAAGATTAAGGACCACCTTGACATGAGAAGCACACAAACACTTGCTGCAGCTTCCACAAACCCACACCACCCACTACATGGCAAAATACCCACACATGCCAAGGAACATCAAAACAACACCCAGTACATGATACCATACTCAAATCACTCGCCATACACTCGGCTGCATGCACGACCTCCTTACATCCACCCATCTGAATCCTCCCTTCCCAATGAAGATCGACTCCACCACACGGCCCTTCTGACACATCAGAAGAAGCTGGATGAAGGCATTGTGGATGCCTGTTCTGGATGCAATACAGCACCAAATTCTATTAAACACATTATGGAAGACTGCAATGCACACAACCCCACATGCCAGCAACATAACATACACTTTCTAGGGGCACTGTGGGAAAGCCTGGTTCAGGCTGTTTGGCCAGATAGCTTGAACTTCTACAATAACTATCCCACATTCACATAATATATAGTTGATAGATAGATAAGTATTGTTTGAGCAAGGTTTTAATTTGTGTTTGTTATGCAGGTGATTAAACTGGAGGTGGTTGAAATGTGACCCAGAAAAGTACTAGCATCTGGTGTTATGAAGATTACTACAGCCAACAATATAACCACTGCTACCAACATGAGGACCACTACATTATACGGTATGTGATTTTGGATCAGTTGTATATATCTATTCAAGCTCACCTTTAGTGATATATAAAAAGTTAAGGGCTTATAGAGGGTGCATTTCACTTTTCTTTTTGTGTGTGCATACAGTACAGTCCTTCACAATCTGGCTTGGGATTATTTTAGTGCTTTACTCTTACTGCATTAAAAAAATTTGTCTGTGTAGTTCTGTGCCAGGATTTAGATAATTTCAGGTTGTAACCTCTGGTGTTTGGTTTGATTGGTTGACAGTAAGTTTGAGCTACTTGTAACTCTTTTAGCCGTACAGTATTTGCTTCTTAATTGACGAACATTTGGTCTGCAAAACCTGTATGAGCACTTATAACTACCTCCCAGCATTTTTACGTTTCAGCACTGTCTTGCCATCACGCATTCAGTCTCAAAAATTTTCAAGTGTAAACTGTCTGTTATGCAAATACCCATCATTTGTCTTTTTCATCAGTAGAGGAAAATCTTGTGGGTGAATAGTCATAGGATACAGATTCCTCCAAACTGCCATGAAACAAATCATTTATAACTTATCCTGAAGTAATGTTTCTTGTGGGTCAACTGGAGGGCTAGTTATACCTTCAAACTTTTAGGAAACTGATTAGTACCAGGGTATACCAAAGGGGGATTTGTTTTGTGGCACATTTTAAAGAAATCAGTAACCTTTAAGGGGGATAATCCATTGTATATCTGTGCATAGAAGTTGTTCAATCGATAGTTTAAGTTTGTTATATACCCCATTCATTTTTTTGTGGTGAAAATGTTGTTTCCCTCCTTGAATCTCATTTCTTGGCAAATTTCGTGCAATCCAAGACAAATTGAACAAACAAATCATTATACAACAGAGTTGTTATCCACAACTGAAATGTACTGTATGTCAAATGTGTACCCAAGGTCAATATTACTTAAAAAGGGAATCTGCATTTTCTTCCACCATAAAAGAATGGGATATTATAAATAGTACTGGGATGAGAAATTATGCTACAATTTATATGAATTGTAGTTTATTGATATGCTTTTTGGCTTACTATTTCACAAAATTTTGATGCCATATAGTATAAACTTATCATTCTATAATAACTGAAATTTTATAATTTGCAAAAGTACCAATTCCTCATCCCAAAATAGGGTCCTGCTCACTACAGAAATGGAGGGCTGTTGATTCCTCCAACTTATGCCCTGAATATATAAGTGAGATGCATCTGTTACACAAAACAGTTTGGAGAAATCAATAGCCCTCTAATTTGTAAGGGGGGAGTCTTATTGGTTAATTGAAGGGCTACAGATTCTTTCATATGCAAAGAAAGAACCTTAATGTTAATATTTACATGGTATAGATTTGGGAGAAATCCATAGTCCTCTGTTTACTATCAAGAGTAGCACACTAATAGACTAGCCATAGCCCATGATCTGAAGCAGGTGGTTTATGGACAACAGCCCACTAAAAGCCTCCATTGGTTAGAGGTGGGATGTCATCAAGAAATTACCTGCTTCAGATTTCTGTCATTGACTCAGCTGGCATAAATAATGTGGCATATGTATTGAAAATTATTCTGTGTGTTTTGCAATATTAACCAATAACTTTCTTTTTGCAGGAGGGGTCTCAATTAATAAACAAATTTCAGCAAATTTAATGTATTATTTATTTAATAAATTTTAGAATTGTTTTCTTCAACTTTTTCTTACATTACATACCCATCCAATTTCTGTGATTTTGTTCTCTTCCTTCTTCAATCCAGACCTGCAACAGTAAAGATTATTTAATGTCCTGTCATCATAGCAATTTGCATTCACAGCCACCAGAGGTGGCTTGTGGTGCAGTGTATGGTCTACTTTTAAGCCCCTTCCACACAAGTCTTCCACTGCTACCAGATCAAATAGTCCAAGGCAGCCATTGGTCGCTGCCACCCACCCATAGTCCTTTTGCCTCTATTGTGGAAGGAGCTTTAGAGTTCCCACAAGAGCAATGGAAATCAGACCAACCCTGCACCACAAGCCCAGACAACTGGTTACACAACTTAAGCTACTAAATGAATGAACACATTTTACACTGGAATAGGCATAATTTAAGAGTAAGATGGTGTGTGAATTGGAGGCAAATGATTCACCTAAACTGCACACAGATCAGGCATAGTTGCAGCTGATCTCTTGGAGGAACAAAGCCCCCAATCTATTCATAACAAAGTTAGAGGGAATCAGTCAATTCATGCTCCTACAAACTATGCCAGGAAAAGGATACTTACAATATGTGAGAAGGGGATCCGTTTTGTAGCAGAGCTTGAATTGGTAGCACATCAATACTGGTCTACCAATCTGTTTCCTGGCACAATTTAGAGGATTTGGTAGCCTTCAATTCAACAACACCATCTTAACCTATAATGTGACAAGTATGGCATAGCAAGAGAAAAAAAGTAATCTTAATAAGGACACTATTTTTCTAAAGTCTAAACAATCACTCAAAAGGTATCCTTAATTCAAAGGGGTTCAATGGTCATGGAAATTAACAATACAAGCTCATGTTCTCTAAAATGGACTGTTAACTAGTCTGTTGTATTAAAGCATAGAACTTTTGTTTATTAGAATGGGAACCAGCAACAAGTCCAGATTGATTTTTTTTTTTTTTTCACAAGGGCACAAAATGGTGGGGATTGATGAGAAGGGGAGAGTTGGGCTACATAAAGAGGCAAGCAGGTAATGGACAAGAAATCCACAATGTGTCTAATAAAATATATTACTGCAAGTATGGAACTGTAAGGATACGTTTTGGAGAGAGGGTATGCTTTTCTATTCAGAAATCAGTACCCAGATTGTTTCCACCAAGTTATGTTAATCACCAATGATTTAGAATATCAAATTTGTACCAATCTTACTAGCCACAATATTTTTAATTAAGACTACAAACCACTTTCTGGGTGCAAACTCTTGAGCAAGACTACAAATTGGACTGGAGTTAACTTTTAAAGGTAGGAACCGCCATAATCGTGAACCAAATACTGTATCTTGGAAAACGAATTACTGAAGCACAAATAATTAACTAAATTGTGGTCAAACTGGAGACTGTACACCAGAAAATAAGTATATACCGTGTACGTATATATATATACACTATAAAGTCTTTCAGTCCAACTTATTGCAATCTTGCCACTTGCAACTTATTTCCAGTGTTTTGCATATGACATTGGCCTGTTTTTTTTATGCCATTTCATTAACAGGTGTCTCAGAACTTTTGCAAATGACTGCACAGAAGAAAACAAAATTGTACCTTACAGATAGATGATCGATACTGATGAAGTCCTAGTCAATGTAATCTTGTTTTGGTAGTAGCCATCTTGAGTCTTGGTGACATTGATATGAGCAGTGATAGTGATATGAGTTGAAGGTCTCAAATCTTGTACTGGTAGTAGCCACCTTGAGTCTCTATGATACTAATAAGAATAGCAATGGTAGTGGTGATAAAGGCTTGATCAATGTAATCTTGTCCTTGTAGTAGCCATCTTGAGGCAGTCCTGTAAGAAAGTAAACAGTAATAAATTTCGCCTCTGATAACTGTTCCGTAATTCAATCTGTATGTCACTCTTTGCCATGGTATAACTTGAATACCATATGTACAGTGTCAGACTCTACAAAGCAACACTTACAACTTACTGTACTGTATTGTATGTGGAATTAAGTGTGCGTGTGTTTTATGATGGTGAAAATACATCGATTCCATTCAACGTAATAATATGGCCTTATATACACATTTGACATACATTCCGGTTATTAATTGCAGTTAAGTGCCTAGGCGTGTAAATATTTGGTATACTGTACCTGTAATTAGTCTTGGATTGAATCACATTTAACAAAAAGGCCAAAAATTAAATGAAGGTCCCAGTACATTTTTACCACATTCTAAATTTAAATACTTGTACTACACTTTGTGTCAGGAATAAAGAATATGAAATGTGAAATAACTCTGTGGGGTGATTGATTGATGCAACTAGGCATCTGGTGGCGCAACAGCTAGGGTCATATACCGCCCAACATAAAATTGTCATCCACATAATTAATAAAACATGAACTCCCGAAAGGGATAGGCAGCATGACTAAATGACACAAACTAAAAAGCACATTATTACTAAAAGAACAAGTTGACTTAACTAAAATATAAAAAAGAATCAAAACTAAAATAAATCTCTGCTGGGTGAGAGGATGGAGGAAGAAGTGAAGGAGTTTAAATACCTGGGTACAGTTCTGTGTAAACATGGAAGAATGAAAGGAGAAATTCGGGAGAGAGCAATGAGGGGTAGAAAGGTCATAGAAACACTGGAGAAGATTATCAAGGGTAGAAATGTGAGTATGGAAGTGAAAAGGGGATTCCAAAATTGTATAATCCTACCAACATTGACAGCGACATGGAACATGGAGTATGGCTCACCAGTCTAGAATAGGTGCAGTGGAAATAAGTTACTTGAGAGGAGCATGTGGAGTTTCTAGGTGGGATGCAGAGATTAAGGCATGTGTGTATGAGTGAGAAGGCAATTGGTATTGAGTGTGGAGTGATGAGAGAGTGAAACGTAATACATTGAGGTGGTTTGGACACGTAGAGAGAATGCAAGGTGAGGATTTTGTGAAGGTGTATGGAAGTGAAGTTGTGGGACCTGGTGTGAGAGGCAGAACAAAGTGGAAGAGTACGTAAAGGAGAGAAACGTGAGGAGGGAGTGTTGAAACAAAAAACTGTCGACACTTGCCGTGGCCACCCCTGAGTTCCCGGAGGGAACGAGGCGTCAGTGCCATAGATAGATAGATAGAATCCTACTAATGAATATACCAAATGATCTTGATTGCAATCTTTTAATCGCCAAATTTGTATCGCAGTAAAATATATTGGTAGGCCAGATTTATCCTATATTGTGGTGCTTCTCAACTAAATCAGGTAACAAACATAATGCCAACTGTAATGTGGGCGCAGGTATACCAAGTTCAAGAACAGCACTGAAATGGATAGACTTCTCTATTGACTATGCAATGAACTCATTAGAGAGGATTTTTTGCCTAGCCATGACATTTTACTTGCCCATCTGCCCCAAAATAAATTTATATCTGTTCCCTAATACAGGTTTGAGTGTTTATCAAACACAACCTACTTACATTTCTTATTACGTACGTACCAACATTCTTGTTTTAAAGCGACCCTTAAATACACCCCCTAACACGAAGAATTATGACCAATGTTAATATAATGTACTGTCAATACAAAACCTACCAAACCTTCTAATAATTGTTCTGTCAATAATCTCTTGAACCCAACCTCATATGACAGACTTGTTGAATTTAAGTTGGACATAATTGCAGGAAGAAACTGAGCAAATCCCATAATTAATGAGTACAGTATAGTAAAGTGTGTTCACCAAACTCTATATTTATATGAAGAATTATGGGAGTACTGTAGTAATAATTGTTTTTAATATTTTTTTTACCACTAATATAGTACAGTACTACAATGGTATTGAATGACAACTCCTAATTAATTAAGATACTCCTTCAATAATTTTATATAAATCAACACATTAATTAAACCTTATATTATACAGTATACTTACTCCATACCCATACACCAACCCAGATTAAACATAAATTACATAGGCAAGTAATGAAATCAGGGGCCATATTCAAGAACATTGATGGTGTACAGTATATGATGTACCGGCACGATAGCTCAATTTTTTATTTGTTTATGGAGCCGTTGTATCGGTACCACACCATTGTATACACCACAAACGTACTTGAAAATGAACCAAGAAAACAAGTAAATTTTGTGGGCATTAAATTCACCCATACATATTTAACGTTTTCTAAACATTAATATTATCTTGATATTCCTCGCCAACACCTGCATCGAGCACAGGCTGATCCACAGGTATATATGGAAGAGGAGGGATGAAAGGGTAGAGCAAATGAGTTTGATAGCTGTGGATGAAAGGATTGTTTCAGTGCTCTGACCACTATGCGTTTATAGCAAGGATTAGGGTCAGAGCAAAATGAGAGTATGGTAGGAACGATGGAGGGGGGAATAAGAGGGAGGTGGCAAGTGGAAAATTGAATGACATCAAGTATAGAGAGGTATATGAGAGGAGGGTGGGTGAGGTACGGTACTGGAGGAAGCAAGGATGGGTAGCCTATAGGGAAGGAAGTGGGAGTGAATGATGTGTATGAAATGTTTAAAACACTACCGTACTAATGAGGACAGCAGCAGAGGTAGTGGGATACAAGACACAGAAGAGGGGCAAGAAAGGGAGTGCATAGTGGTCAGAAGAAGTGAAAGATGCTGTAGAAATGAAAAGGAAGGCATATAGATCATTGCAAAGGAATGTCAGAGGAGGTGTAAGAGAGAATAAATTATAATGTATGTAAGAGACAAGTGAAGAGGATAAAAGGAGAGTGGATGAGGAGTTTGGTAGGTAACCGAGTGAGAAGTTTTAGAGAAAACAAAAAATTATTCTGGAAGGATGGTAGCGTGTGACTGAAGAGAGGATGGAGTTACTGTGAGTGGAAGTGAGAAAGTGAAAGAAGTTTGGAAGAGGCATTTTGATGAATGAGGGGACGGGAGGGGAAGCGGTGGTGACATGCATGGGGAGGAGGCAGGTGGTAGATGGTCACAACAGGGTGTACAGTGAGAATAAGGAAGGAAAGAGGTTAGGAAAGCAATAGAAAAGTTGAAGATGGGAAAGGCACCGGGGGTGGATTGGATAACTGCTGAAATGTTAAAGTGAGGGGGTAAAGTGATGTTCATATGCACAATGGCTAGGAGGCAGGGAGAGGTGCCAGAGGGTTGGAGGAGAGCCATAATTGTGCCTCTGTAGAAAGGGAAGGGGAGTAAGGATGAGTGTGGTATCTATAGGGCAGTGGTTCTTAACCTTTTATGACAGCAACCCAAAATCTTGCCCAAATCAACCATGGCGACCCAAGCCCCTATATATAAATTGTCTTTATATATATGATTATGCTTCTAAAAATGTGTTACAGAAACAAAATTACAAGCTGGGGTATCTATATATATAAAACAGAGTGTCTGTGTGTCTGTTTAGCCGCTATGCACAGCCACATCGTTCTACCTAGAGTAATAATTTTTACATACGATTTTCGCGGAGATCTGAGGAGTGTCTTGGCCCTATAATTTTTTTATTTCTTCAATGATTAACCCCTTAAAAACGACTTTTTTAATTTCCCCCATCCCCAGCTGACAAATGGGGGTCGAAAAATTTCAAATTTCGACTTTCATTTAGGCAAACAAAAATCTTGCAGAATGTAAGAGCTTTAATTTACACACCAGGAACTGAAAACGGTTTCCTTCTAGGTGGACATAAAAGCTTATAACAAGAGCATCAAAGTCTTAAAAAAAATTTTTAGTCTCTCCTGAAAAAATTAAAGAAAACATGCTCATGCTCTGCATGAAAGAGAACGTAATACGATCAGACAGACTGTTTTAAATATCTATCTCTCTCTCTCTCCATGTGCATGTTCTTAGACAGACAGACAGAGACAGAGACAGAGACACAGACAGATAGATTGACAGAGACACAGACAGATACATAGACAGAGACACAGACATACAGATAGATAGATAGATAGATAGATAGATATAGAGATAGATAGATATAGAGATAGATAGATAGATATATAGATAGATAGATAGATATATAGACATAGATAGATAGATATAGATAGATAGATAGATATAGATAGATAGATAGATATAGATAGATAGATAGATATAGATAGAGATAGATAGATAGCTAGCTATAGATAGATAGATATAGATAGCTTGATAGATAGATCCCCGGACAACGTCGGGTATCCCTGCTAGTATATTAATACAAGTAGCATATCTGAATAACAGTTATCTGTAAGAAAATAAACAAATAACATATACTTGCTATAAAATTAATATGGATAATTAGATAATGATTTACCCCTGTGGAAAAAAAATCAAAATAAATTTTCTGTTTTTGAGTCTTTCTTTAAGCATGATCTGCTTAGAATCCTATAATATTGCATCATGAATTCTACTTACAGTATATAATCATAATATATTACTAATGGGAAAATAATTATTTTTTTACAAACCCTTGGCGACCCAAATTTGGGTCGCGACCCAGGGGTTAAGAACCACTGCTATAGGGGAATAAGCCTTCTTAGTATACCGGGGAAGGTTCTTGCTGGAATACTGATTGAAGTAACAGGGAATAAAGTTAGTGAGGAACAGGAAGGGTTCAGAAAAGGTAGAGGATGTGTGGAATGAAGTAAATTGGTCCTTGGTGGCAAGTTTATAAGCAGATGACACTGAGCTGACGGCTGAGAGTGAAAGGGAGTTTCAGTGTGTGTAAACGAAGTACAGTGATCATGCAGTGTTACCACATCCGGCTAGGTCCCGGGAATTTGCCCCGGTCACTTTGATAGTTTATACAGGTTATATCCCGGTAGTTTGCCCAGGTTAGGTCCCGGTAGTCTGCTGTGGTCTAGGTCAGGCTAATTTCCAAATTATGTTTGTAAAATGGGGCATATCTTGAAAACGAGGCTTCTCCGAGAGAAACACCATAGATGTAAAGTGTCTTAGAATGTTTCAAAATAGTGGGTAATGATACTAAAATATACAGTACCGGTACATGTATAGTGAACCCAGTACGTCTGTACATTTACCAGTGATGGTATTTTAGAGAACAGAAACACCTTACAGACTCATCACAACACCCTACAGACCATACAGAACAGAGCCCTAAAAATAATCACAGGCTGCACAGTTACCACACCTACAGACCACCTACACTATGAAACCAAAGTCCTCAAAATCAAGGATCATCTTGACATGAGAGGCACATAAACACTTGCTGCAGCCTCCACAAACCCACAACATCCACTACACTACATGGCACAACACACAAATACTTTACTATCATCTCTTACACCATGCCCACCCCAAACCAATCTCCAGAAACTCTCTGAGGACACTGTGGGAAAGCCCAGTTCAAGCCATGGCCTTCCTCAGGAGCTCAGGGCTGCTCGGCCAGACAGCTTGAGGAACTTCAACAACAACTGGGACTAACACTTGACACATGCATCAGATAAATATGAATTACCTTCTACTGTTTATGTTGGGTGAAGGTGTCCGCCTCTTTTCATTCCTCTCGTCCATAATGTCTGTGTTCTACTTCACCTTCACCTACGTCAGATTGTTGTCCGTCCTCTCATGTACGGTCACGGTAATAAAGTAATCTCAGGAGACCCTTCAGGTGGTGGATGACATTGAATATATGAGCTGGGAGCCGGTGATGACCTCTTCACCCGTCGCCATCTTGGTCAGTAGTGTACGGAGTCTGACTACTGTGACTGAATATCAGTGTTGCCAACCTGAGTACTGTTGAATTTCCTGATTCCTCAGGAAAAATTCCCCAGAATTCCCCATTTTATATATTGCATTATATTTCATAGAAAATATTAAGAGAAATGTGAAATTACACTGTAAAGTATATATTAGGTTACATACAATGCATCACTACACAGTTATTTAATGGAAATCAAATATTTAATGCTATACTTAATAATTATATTCGCTTTAATGAACCCGTGGGCCGTGGGAAGGAAAAAAAATATATCAAAATGGTTATTAGAGAAGGATGAATATTTTGAAAAATAAGCAGAGTGCAGGTACCATCACAACTGATTAATCAGAATAACTTTCATTACGCTCATACATAGCTAGAGTCATTTTCTGGGATGAATGAAGCTGATGTTTTTAATAAATATGATGCTGTTAAATGGAAATCCCCTACATATCTGCTGACGTACACTCTCAATAAAGAAACATAAACAACGTTTCTGAAAAGCTTCTAGCTCAGGTTTTGATAATCTATGGGTGTATTTTCAACTTTTGCAGCAACTTTGGTACCCAAATAAATTCTATGAAGAGAAACAAAGTTGGATGGATCTTTGAACTGTACATTTTCAACAGCAGTTTTCCTTACATAGTCACAAATATTGCAAAAAAGATACAGCATCAAAGGAAAACTGTATGTCACTTGAGGCTGCTGTCTCCTGCCGCCTGTCTGACACGTAGGAAGTGTGGCAAACAGAACCAACTTGATCACAAAATACTTGTCAACAAGACTGACAGCGGATTGCCCCAAATTCTCCATTTGGGCCAAGAATTTTCTAAATCTGGGAAATATTTTCCAAGGTTGGCAATAGTGCAGACTATATACGAAATTTCCCCATAACCTTACCACCCGTTATGACCGTCATTTTGGTATGGACTGATCTGCATGAGAGAGAAGTTCCAATACCTGTTCCAATATTATCAATGACTGTCCAAAGCGATAATCGATACAATTATTCTTAAATCCTATGTAATATTGTATTGAAATTCCACTAATACCAGGAGTAATTAAGATATATAAAAAAAAAATATTACCGTAACAAAATATCGCATATAGTGGTCTGTATATAAATTAGTTAGAGCAATTATAGTAGGCCTATATAGTCCTTAGGGTAATATTATTAAACTTATAAGAGTATTAAGGAAATGGTTGGCTCTTCATCACTCAATTTGTATTATTGTACTTTCCTTGTAGTTTATAAAAAAAATAATGGACCCTCTGATACTAGATAGCGTACGAGTCCTGCTGGAGGCTTCTGGTTCTAGGCCTATGCCATGAAACACACAAGCTCCTTTAATGTAAGTGTGTGTGTTTCATGGCAATGTTTGAAGGACTCTATAACCTCCAATTTTCTTACATGACAAGGATCATTAATAATACACAACGTGTAAAATCAGTTCCTATAATCCCCAATAAGGATATAATGGAACAGAGCTATCTTGCTTCTTTCATCCATCTTGCAACCATCATGCATCCATAATGCAACCTTCATTCCTTCAAGAAACCTGATGTGTTTTTGCAGGAAGGAAAGAGTTCCAAGGAGAGTAGGATAAATTAAAACATTATAATATATAGTAAAACAATACTACCTGTATGTACTAATAATTATGGGTGTTGCATCAAATAAAACTTATTTATCAAATTGTTCCATATCCTTTATTCATTAACAAATGTTTATGTTACGGGGTGAGATGATATTAACACAGATTTAAAGCATGTAGAGTTATCAACATTATTTATTACCAGGTCGAGGGAATGGTAATATTTTAGGCAAGCCAAACATGCGAGACGAAAGTAAGAGTGACACCAGCACCAGTAGTATTTTTAGCATGAAGAGTAAAATATAAAGAACACTACAGGCAAACATTTCTTAAAGTTTGCTTCATTACTAGTAGAACAGAGAGAACCAACCACCATTCACTAAAAGATATATTTTTTTCCAAAGGTTTCAGAAAGTATATCCCATGAGTCAAACAAAGGCATATTGTAATTAAAGCATTGCACCAGAGCGCACATCACAGTACTGGAGTATAACGAGTGAAAGAATATGCCCTTGTTAAAGTCAGTTTGTATTAACCATGGTTAAAACACAACGCAAGAGTACTGGCTTGCCTAGAGTATAAAAGATATTATAAGTTAGTGCAACAAATTTGCTTTTGGAATATTAGGCATTATGTTAGCTAAAATAGGGGATATTATTGCTTCAATAAAAGCTACATTCTTTCAGAATATCACATATTCATCTTCGATCAATTAGCATTCATAATCATCTCGTAAACTTTTAAAATATATGTCAAAGACTTGGAACTGATGTAAACCTGTGTGGAAGACTTGATCTGGAAGAGTATATACTGCAATGTGCACCTGTCAACAACACTTGTACCACCACTAGACTCTTTTCTTAAGTGGGTGTTACCAATACTTACTGATTAACAATATTGTGGGGTCAAATCAAGTGTTGTTGGAGCTCATCATCAGCATCTCTTTCACTTCTCTCTCTACAGTAATCATCTACGTGCACAAATATAACTTAACACATTTCATTAACCACTTATAAAGGTCCTGCCAAGTAGATAGGGGGAGATCATCATACTTTAGTTTTTCTATATTAATTCTTACACAACAAATCACAAACCTAACTCTAATCTGCAGGCCTGACAGCCAAAAAACACCAACTATGACTCCCCATAGCCGCCATGGTAGGTAATCTTTATACACTGTAATGTGGTGAACTAATATAATCCCAGGCTGACAAAATAATCCTGAGTCAGCCCTGGATAAACTGGCTCCTCACTTTACTTTTGACACTTGAAGCTGGACATAACAGGGATGTGTCCATGAGCACCTAAATTATGTTAAATAATCTAATATCTC
The DNA here is from genome assembly GCA_034508575.1 of Petrolisthes manimaculis. NCBI lineage: Eukaryota > Metazoa > Arthropoda > Malacostraca > Decapoda > Porcellanidae > Petrolisthes > Petrolisthes manimaculis. The sequence continues at coordinate 95,136 of JAWZYT010000444.1, forward strand.
AGGTAATTAATTACCTGTATTGCTGAAGTATTAAAAAAAAATGAACTCTTTGGAATACTCAATGAGCCTGCTTCTACATCACCTAGTGAGAGCACCTACTACTGCACACACTTCACTTCATGTACAACATTAACTCCTTCAATATCAAGGATTCTAACATACCAGCAGAAATTACATACCATCATATCAAATTGAAACTGACTAATTGACCTAAAGGAAATCCATTGAATAGATTGATCTTGTAAAAAGATATGAAAGAGAGTGACACCATAAATAAAAAAAATTATAATGTATAGATGAATGTGTCAAGGTTACAGTAAGTATAATAAAGAGAGAAAACAAAAGGTAAACAGATAGAAAGATGGTATGGTAAGGTGCCCTCGTACTGAAGCGGTCAGTACCATATACTGTATAGACTTCATTCCACTGTTACGTCCGTCCGGAAATGATGCCCAGAATGCCTTGTAAACAAAAGTAGCATGGCATAAATGCTCATATACAACAGTAGAAATTACTTTGTACAAAAAATAATAAAAAATGCTTAAATTTGATACATTTTGCCGTAGGCCACAGAAAATGCATGAGTATATTACACCCCTTTCAGGAGCACCCTCAGTGGTTTCTGCTCAACTTCTGATGTTATTGTTATTAAATGATAAGTGCTTCCCAAAAAGGATGTCTTATAGTCATGCAACTTCCTTCTATATAATAAAAAAAGTACAAGAGTAATAAAAAAAAATCTTCACACAGTACAGTAAAAACGACTTCGTCTTTTTTTCCACATCATCAACATTTGCCACCATAAGTTATAAAATAATCTTCTCACTAGTTCAGGAAGTGTAGATCAGAGTGGATTAAGTCGCTTGTAATTCAGGTAAAAAATATCAAAATAATTTCAAGTCAAAAAGAAAGTTGATCACAGTAGTTATGGAGAAGAGGCCGGTGGCTCCCGGAGAGTCACCATCCCTCACGAGAGGTAGTCAGGTGAAGGCTCTGCTAAGGGTTCGGGAGTGGTGAAGAGAGGGTTAGGGAACTCCGGTGGGTGAGGAAGAGGTCCGGCGTGCTTGGGGCGGCGTCGGTAAGCCATGAGCCAGCAAGACACAGCCACAGCCACAGCCACCAGGGCCAGGAGTGCTGTGATGATGAGGGCAATGATGAAGCCCCATTTGCTGACACACACTTCCTCTGGACTACCTCTCTCATCTGTAAATAAAAAATGGATTGGTTCAGTACTGAAGGTTAACCACTTCCCAAAGGTGACTTTGTTGGTGTGTGTGTGTGATGTTAGTGTTAAACTGTAAAATACCAATAACACTTAGCACATGAGGACTGCCAGATAATTATTTCAGTAGTGATTAATGAGTCGACTCTGGCAGTTGTAAAGAAAATACACTGCACAAACATTTTACAGTGCATTATTTCCAGATAAATGGACTTAATAGGAACTTGTACTGACCTTGGAGAGCAGTGTATCTCTCAGAGCGCCTCTCCACCGTTAGTATTGCTTGTGATGTGACCTGGATCTCTCTTAGTTTTGCATCATATCCTGCTTCTGAATTATACAACATCTCTGCATCTGGGTTGATTTGTCGACGTCTGCGACGGCCAAACGCATCATAACCATTGCAGTTGATTGGGTGGCACCGGCCAAAGCAAACCCTCACATTACACTGGAATCGTATAGAGTTCGAGGAGGGGAATTTGAAGGCACTGAAGAGAGCAACAAGTACTTTGTTATTATCATCTTGTTCCCATTCACCAAATATTGATGCATCTGTTGCACATCCATTGTCATCTGTCACTATGTGTTCATTGTCAGTGCCATCGCTGTTTTCTGTTAAGGCGATGCAGTTACGGGCAAAACCACCATATATGTCTGAAAGAAAGAGATACATTTGATTCAAGCAGGGAAAAAGAATACATTTTACTGTTGTTAGATATAAAATTATTAATATATATGCAGAATATTTATATAGCAATAGATGCAAATTACATGTATATATATATACTGTACTGTAATGTAAGAAGACACATGGAAAATAAATAATGCTGCTGCAATAAACTTGAACAACAAAAGTGGCAGTTACACTGAAAAGACAGTACAATATAAAATTTGAGTTGTACAGTAGAATAATTATAATGTACAGTACTGTACATATAAACTATTGTATTAGACAATTCTTTTTAACACTTGAGAAATTGTGACATGTTTCATAAAGAAAAAGAATGTGAATTAAAGTAAAGGACTTACTGGATGGCTCAACCTCAACTCTGAGCATAAGCAAGTCGCCAATTTCTGCATTTTTGATGGATCCTCCATTCGGGTCAGTGATCTTCATGACACATGTGGGTGGAGGTCCAGTATTGGCAATGGTACCAGCTGTGGTCAGCATTGACACATTGAAGCCGATGGCAATAGTTTTCTCTCCTGTGTTATAGGTACACTTCACATGGTAAGCCTGGGCCTTGTATGTCACAAGTTTGGGGTGCATTTGCAACACCAGAATAAATCTTGCAAGTCCCTGTAAAAATAAGTATCGTATCAACATGCATATAGCTGCAATTAGAATACTGTATCACTAAACTTGCCAGATTCTATGGGACTAGTAAAATACATTATTGGCTTTTGTATTGTTTTAAACATCACTAAGAAACATCCAGTCAAGTTCAGTAGAAAAGGATATACTGTATTGAAATTACATAGTAAAATATATTCAATCATTCATTCATGTGGATTGACATTTTGTTTCCTTATGGAAACTCCCCTTAAGGGATGGTCAAGGCAGAACAGCAACAACTTCTTTCTGTCAGTAATCCTGATATTTTAGTTTTAGTTGACAGAATGAAATGGAACCAACAAGCAAGGGCTAGGAGAGAAATAATAATCCAGGCAATTCCTTGAGGCTCCCAACTGGGTTGTATACCCTTCCTCACTGCTACAACAGGGTTCAGTATCTGCAGTAATTCTATATTCTAGTGGTAAAGGCCTCATACCCCATAATTTAACTAGAAACAAGTACAGTACAATAATCTTAAAAACAAGTTGGGTACTTACATTTTCATGAATCAAGCCACATGTACCAAACTTGACCTTGACATCAACAGTTCCCACATCAGTTGGGGATGTGACCACTCTGCGACATTCCTCGTTCTTTGAGTATCCCTTGACGTACATGACCCCATTAAATCCTGAATTGCCCACGTTGATGTCCACTTGCACACCATCTGCCAGACAGTTCACCAGCATGTCTGGTCTGGGGAAGTCAGTCCTTCCATATGTTGACACTGGAACTGCAGGAAATAAAGGAGAGGACCAACTTTCATAAATGACCTGTACATGAGAGAAGCTATTTCTATAAAGGAAAGCACTATCGTATCAACATCAATATGTTCATGTAGAAACAGCATTCATAGCTTTAAATTAAATTATAGAAAAAGGGAAATAAGGTCCAGATAATGACAATGAAAATAAAGAATGCATTATTTTGGTGGAATACTAACCACAACCATCCTTTTGATATGGATCCCCAGTGTAGCCGACAATACAGTTACAGATGGCCTTATGTTCGGCGTTGATACAGGTGGCAAACTTGGCACATGGATCACTGTTACAGGGAGCCACACAAGAGCGTTGGTCAGTGTCACACATCTTATCCAGAGGGCACTGATCGTTGCTCGTGCAGCCAACGGGAGGAGGAGGTTCTGTGCGTACTGCAGAGAGGTGAATGGTCACGAGTTACAAACTACTGTACTGTACATGTTTCTAGATATGTTGGCAATTTTCTGATTTACAAAAATCAATGGAGGAATGGTATGGTACTGAGTAATAATGGTAGTTAGTCATTAAAGATTTATGTCTCCTACAGTGACTTACAGTAGGGAAAAAAAAAAAAAAAAGGAAAATAGTTCAGACACCACCTAATAAGATGACAACATTGTGTAAGGTTAATACTGATTCCAATATGGTGGTTTTTCTTGGCAAGAAGAGGAAAAACTCACCAACACAATTGCCATCATCATCCTTTTCAGCTGGCAGGGGACAGTCACATGAACCGTCACGTGACACAACGTAACCCTTTGATGGATCACAGATGCAGCGTCCATCCTCTGTCAAGATGTAACCCAACTCCACCAGACAACGTACACAGTTACCATTTTCATCCACATAGAAGCCACGGTCAGCTGGGCACAGACACTTATCCCCTTCCATGAGGAAACCTTTCTCAATTGGGCACACAGGGGCTGAAGAAAGGTAAAAGTCACAGATAAGTTGGCCAATCCTAATACTATGTTGCATCTTTACATATTTGTAGTATTTTAGTATGAAATTTTATTAGTTTACTACAGTCTTAATAAGCTTTAATCTACACAAATTTCTGAACTATCTAACATAAAATGTCAATTTTATAAACAGAACAAGCTCTGTTCAAGTCCCTCTCCATCTACAATTTATATATGTACAATGTAACGTATACAGTATGTTATATTTCCAACAAGGAATTCTATATTTTATGTTTTAATTTTAGGTAAACATGAAACTGAATACTGTATCTGCCTTTATTCATTTTAGTGATGGTAGTAATAAGTGCTACACCTACTGTATTAGTAATATCATTTTGGAAAATTATATAACAGAATCTAGTATTTCCTAGTTTTGAAAATTCCATTCAAAGATACAGTACTTGTACTCTCATGCATTAATTAATTTAATATGCAGTGCACTAATGTCACTCAAATCATACTTAATAAGATTTTGTACAGTACTGCAATAATTTTGTTATAATAAACAAACATAATATCACAAAACAATGGATGCTAATTGATAAAGAATAGTTAATACTGATATACAGTAAATATAAAGGTGCACATAATTCAACTCTAGTGATTATATACAAACAAGAAACATAATCATCATTCCATCACCACCCAACATGCAACAATAAGTAATAAACAACCACAGCTGTTGTCCTGAAATGAGAATAAAATAAATGTAATTAATAATGCATGAGATATCTAAATCAGGCTGATTAAATATGCGTGTAGGTTTTCAGGCTGTGTTAACATCTGTTTAAAGCTGAGTTAATGTATGTATCAGGCTGAGTAAACATCTGTATCAAGCTGAATTAATGTTTATATCAAGCTGAGTTAACATCTGTATCAGGTTAAGTAGACCTTTTTCTAACAAGCTGAGTTAACATCAAATCAAGCTGAGTTAACATCTGTATCAGGTTAAGTAGTAATTTCTAACAAGCTGAGTTAACATCAAATCAAGCTGAGTTAACATCTGTATCAGGTTAAGTAGACATTTCTAACAAGCTGAGTTAACATCAAATCAAGCTGAGTTAACATCTGTATCAGGTTAAGTAGACATTTCTAACAAGCTGAGTTAACATCAAATCAAGCTGAGTTAACATCTGTATCAAGCTGTATAAATTTCTAAGTAAACATAATTATCTAACAAGCTGGTTAGTGCATCAAAACAAAGCTTGGGAACTCTGTGATTAAAATTATTATGACAACATGCTTGCCGCCAATATTTACCACAATTATATAAGTGTATAAGCCAGTCATACACAGTCAAAGCAGAGTGAATGCACAAGTCACTACTTTTAATATGCAGTAATGAAACAGAATCATATATCAAAACTTGTGTTCAGTATGTGAATGTATCATTTTCTTGTACTGATGCATTGATAAAACATTTTGGTAATACAGTATATAAATAGGTGACGGATTTGCGATGAGGAGGATTACATTTAATTATTTGAAATTTTTGCTAATTGTTTCCCTTTCACAATGAAAAATATGCAAGGTGTGTATTGTACAGTACTGCACAATCTAAACATTTAAGAACATTATTATAGTGCAAATCCTTCACCTATTCAACAGGCATGAAAGAGTTTAATATTTTGTTCACAAAAAGCAGTAAGCTGAACAAAATGCTCAACAAAGCAGGACAAAATGCAATTACATAATATTGCAATGGATATGATTTAATCAAGCATTTGTGTTAAACTGGTTGTATTTCAAGCTTTAAAATCTTAAAAGGTCCATTCAGTATTTAGGAATACACAGCAGTTTTACAGTTGCCTTGATAGACAACGTAACTCACTCGGAAGACATTTTTCGGCAGCATCACCCTGGTAGCCCGGAAGACATTCACATGCTATGGTACGGACAGGATGAGTGTCAACCACACGGCATTCGGTATTTTCTGCACAGGGATCCAGGCCACAAGGATCAATACATTCTGCATTGATGCACGCAGTCTTGCTGGGACAATCTCCATCGGATCGACAACCAATCACAACTGAAGAAGAGACAATACATGATTGCATTAATAATAATTTTATTATCTGAAATACATTAAGGTTATGTTTATCACCTGTGATAAAAATACAGTATACCTGTAATGATATATATAAATGCAATAAAGACTGTGTGACGTCCTTTGATACACTGAGAATCTTTTAACTTTCAACAGTGTTGGACTATTAGCATGCAATGAATATGGATAAACACAACATGAAAGGAATATGGCTTAATTAGTATTGGTACAAGAAGTCGTTTCATGTATCACATAAACATGGGTAGAATATCACATGCTACTCACTCTTTTCACATCCTTTGTTGATAGTCATATTGAAGCCAGGAGGGCAGGGACACTCAGCAGTGTGATCCACAGCACGACAGGTGGCAGGTTCCTTGCAGGGGTCATATGTGCACGGACTCTCACAGAGCTCATTGATACAGCTACGTGAATCTGGACAAGCGTCATTGGAAGCACAGCCCAGGGCAATACACTGTGTGCGTGGGTTGCCTCGGGTACCTGGTGGACAGTAGCAGACGGCTTCATGGTTTACACCTTGGCATATGGCCTCCTCGCCACACGGCTCATTGTTTGGTCCACACACCGGTGCACACTGACCATTGCGGCAGGCATGAGTCGGAGGGCAATCATCCCTACCGTAGCAACCAATTTCAATACAAGCAATCTCTGGGTCTCCTTCATAGCCTCGTCTGCAAGTACATACTGGATGATGTTCCACAATCTCACAATTTGCACCAATTCCGCATTGGCATGGATCTTTACAGAAGCCATTGAAACAGGCCTTATCAGATGGACACTCAGGATCTGCCTCACAAATTGGTTTCACTACTGGGACCAAGTCACACTCACCTCCCTCATCTATTACCATTCCATCAGGACAGACACACAGCATTGTTCTTACAGGCAATGTGTCGACAACTTGGCACTCTGCACTCTCATGACAGGGTTTTAGCTCTTTACATGGGTTAACACATATCTCATCAATGCAAGCAAGCTGGCTGTCACAATCCCTGTCAAAGACACATTCTGGTTGACGGACAGCTACACACCTTACTCTGGGATCCCCTGTTGTGCCTGGTGGACAACGGCATGACGCCTCATGATTTCTGCTGATACATTCCCCAGTTTCGTCACAAGGATCTTCATGAAGACAAGGGTCCACACATTGGGAATTGATACAGGCTCGATCACTAGGACATTCTGAATTGGATCTACATCCTATTACAATACATTCAGTGTAACCATCTCCTTGTGTGCCAGATGGACAGCGACAGAAGGCACGGTGGTGTTTGGCATAGCATTCAGCATTAACAGAGCATGGATCATCTACAAGGCAAGGATTGGCACAGACACCATCAAAGCAGGCATGATGATCTTCACAGTCACTATCTTGTCGACATCCAACTGGGAAACAGCCAATGTCTGGGTTACCTTGGAATCCTACTTGACAAGTGCAGACTGGACGATGATTAATAATTTCACAATCAGCATTTGGACCACAGTCACAAGGTATACGACACATACGGTTGATGCAGGCCTCTTCCACTGGGCAATCAGAATCAGCACGACAACCAGGAGGAATTGGTATCTCAATAAGCTTGCAAGTTCCTTCATCTGTCACAACATATCCTTCAGGACAAATGCAGATCATGGTACGCACTGGTACGGTGTCCATGACATCACATAAAGAAGTTTCATCACAAGGGTTAAGCATGTGACATGGATTGATACAGTGCCCTTCAAGACATGCTCTCTTGCTTGTACAATCAGTATCTACATTACATTCTGGTTGAGGATCATCAACATCTATTTTCATATCCTCACACATGAACATTGGATCACCATAAGGCATATCAGCCGGGCAGCGACAACCAGCTGTGTGTTGGAAGACAAAGCATTCTGCATTAGGTGCACACTCATTGGAATAGAGGCAAGGGTTCACACACTGTCGGTTGATACATGCCTTGTCTGTTGGACATTCTGAGTTACTTCGGCACCCAATCACAAGACACTTGGTATACGGGTCACCTTCAAGACCAGGTGGACAGCGGCACATTGCTTGGTGGTCCTCAGGGTAACACTCAGCACTAATAGGACAGGGATCACTCACCAGGCAAGGGTTGACACAAACACTATTGCTGCACATTTTGCTCAGCGGACACTCTTCATTTCTGGTGCACCCAACTGAAATAAGTAATTTAAATGAACATTGTTCTTTTGTTTATAGTATGTACCATATTCAAGAATATTTTTTGATAATTATTCACATGAGATAAATCATTGACTGTTACCTTTATAGCATCCAATATTGGGGTTGCCTTGATATCCTGGAAGGCAGGTGCAGATGGGACGATGGTCAATAACATGACACTCTGCATGAACACCACAGTCACAAGGTGTCACACACCGAGTGTTAAGACATGCAGCATCAGTGGGGCAATCACCGTCAGCACGGCAACCAACGCTGATGGGGGTGTCCACTGTTGGGGGTAAGACAGGGAAGGAAAAGATCAGGTCTGTTCAAAATATGCATCAATACATTTTATCCAGATGTTAAAGAATAATCAGGGTTATTCACCAGTCTGGCCAATTGTTAATATGTATATTTTATTAATGGTGATGTTATTAATGGTTACACGAAAACTATGATGGTACAGCACTGCAGTTAGTTAGCTAGACAACATGAATAAATACACAATAAAATTATAAAATGCTGTGAAATAAAGAATTTTGCATTGAATTAAATCTGGAAAGAAAGAGAAAATTACTAATATTATGATATGCTTACAGTCAACACAAAGCCCTTCACGAGAAGCAACCATGTGAACTGGACAAGTGCAGGTCATGGTCTTGAGGGGTCGTGTGGCAACCAGGGTACATACAGTTGGGTCCTCACAAGGCTGCAACACATCGCACAGCCTTTGGCATTTTTCATCCAAGCAGCCATAGTCTTCTTCACAGTCATAGTCTGAGCGGCAGTCATCTCTTAACTTCTCTTTGCAAACAATACTTGGTTGTCCCTCAAAACCAGGAAGACACTGGCATTCTACTTCATGGTTGATGCTGCGACACTGGGCATTGGGTGCACAGGTGTTATTGTAGATACACTGGTCACGACATTGGCCATTCAAACACATGCGGTCAGGAGGACACTGACTGTCTGTTGTACAACCAACAACAATACACTGAGAATATGGATCTCCTTGGGAACCAGAGGGGCAAAAGCAGGCAGCCTTGTGAGAGACAGGTTGGCACTCAGCTCGTGGAGCACAAGGATTATCCAGTAAGCAGGGGTTGACACAGTTGCCTTTGTGACAAGCACGGTCCTCAGGACACTGGGAGTCACTGGTACACCCGGCTGAGGTGAGAAAGTAAGTGTGTTACAGTATGTGTTATATTCACTCCTCATTCCATGCAATGTAGATATTATAGAGGTGTTGTAAGAGTTTAGTATTGTATCAAACTCATTAGTTACTGGATACTGACAAGGTACACAAATTGCTGCATCTAGTACTGTACAGTATATTCTAATCTCAACTGAATTGTTAATAAAGCTTTTTGTCAATTACTGAGGTAAATTTTAATCTATCCAAATTCCATCTAAGCATAAGTAAAAAGTCTATGTTAGTGCCTTACTAGGAGTGCAAGCGATCTGTGGATTGCCCTCATAACCTTGGGCACAAGTGCAGACAGGCCTGTGACTGACGATGGTACACAAAGCATTCTCCCCACATTTGCAGGGATCTTGACACTTGCCCTCCATACAAATCAAACCTGAGGTACAATCATTGTTGTCCTCACAATCACTTCTATCTGAAACTGTAAATTAGTTATTTTAGTAAAGAGCTGCCAAGTTCATTGGTTATTCATCCAGTATCAACAACCTTGTTATTCTCTGTGTTCTATACAAGTTAGTTTAGTTAATTCTATGTTGATGAAAATCTTTCTAAGCAGAGTTGGTGAAGGATGCCTAATTCAAAGATGTTATCCAATGTATAACTGTAAATACTAAACAATAAATCATCTCAAATGTCAGATGGTGTGCAAGTATATCAAACAATAGTGTTTTCTACAAAAATGAATGTTGTTGATCCTTACTGGGTCTGCATTGTGTCATAGCATCACCCTGGTAGCCTGGGGGACACACACACATAACACTCCTGAAGGGTACAGAGTCCACCACACGACATTCAGCATTCTGCCCACATGACTGAGTATCACACAGGTCCTGACAACGGCCATTAATGCAGCCCAATCCCACATCACAGTCTTGGTCATTACTACATACTGGCTCAGTTGAGATGCACACAAGGTTAGGGTTACCCTCATAACCAGGAGAACATCTGCATAACCCTTGATGTTTCTCAACATAACATACAGCATTTCTGCCACAAGTGGTTGATGTACATGGATCCACACAAAGACCTTGATCACAAGTTTTGTCCTGAGGACAATCATTATCACTGCTACAAATACGAGCAGTACATTGGACATAAGGGTCTCCCTCCTGACCAGGGAAGCACCTACACTTGGCTTTATGTTTATCAGAGAAACACTGTGCATTGCTGGAACATGGATTTGCCAAAATGCAAGGGTCAATACATTGGCCACTGTGACACATGTGTGACTGTGGGCAGCCTTCATTACCAACACAACCAGTTACTGGTGGGAAGAGAAAAATGTGTATCATGAGTAAAAATATTAATGGAGTATCTAACGATGCTTTTTGTTAAACCCTTTGCTTTGGCTGGTAACAGCTATCCAGTATATAAGAAAGCATTATAATGTTAATATAAACATTAGTTAACAAGCAATCATAATGTTGGTAATGTGAGGAGTGGGTAAGTAGTGTATCTTACAGGGGAAGCAGGCATTATAAGGATCTCCGCCATGGTTATGAGCACAGGAACATACTGCACGATGGTCTGACACTCGACACACAGCGTTCTCTCCACAAGAGCATGGATCAAGACACTGCCCTTGTAGGCATGCCAAGTTGTCTGGGCAGTCTCTGTCACCTGAGCATGTAGTCTCAGGTATTCCAGGTACTATAAAAGAATGTTTGTTAGCAACAGAACTATACAAAAAATATTCAGCTATATTCAAAATACCTGCAAATATATTGGAATTTAGTTAGCAATTAGCATTCTGTGATTAAGAGTAACTTATTAGAATGGACAGAATAGGAAGAAAAATGGATGAGCTGGAATGTATAATACTGATGTGAGAGAATGAATAAACATGTTCCATACTTTTTCTACACTGGATCTGGGCATTTCCTATGAACCCTGGAGGGCATGAACAAGTCACGGACTTGAGAGGTCGAGAATCTTTAACAATGCAAAGGGCATTGAGTGCACATGGTCTTTCTTGCTCGCAGGGATTAATGCACACACCACCAACACACACCAACCCAACACCACAGTCATGATCCACCACACACACTTTAGTTTCAGGTTGGCGACAGGCAACGTACGGGTCGCCATTGTGGCCGTTGGGGCATGAACACGTATAGTTATGTGCCCGTGCAACACACTTGGCTCCCACACCACACACATCGGTTTCACAAGGGTTCTGACACTGTTGGTTCACACAAGCATGACTAGAGGGACATTGATCATTGGTACGGCACCCCAGCACAAGACACTGAAGCGTGGGGTCACCGTGTTGGCCAAGAGGGCACACACACTGGGGTTTGTGTTGTGCCACTGTGCAGGTTGCTGATGATGCACAGGGTGAGTCTGTTGTACTGCAAGGGTCAACACATTCACTGTCTACACAAGCCTTAGTACTTGGGCAGTCCACATCACTGGCACATCCAACTGTAAACACAAGAAATACAAAATGTAAACCATGTCAATGGAAGGAAAATACTACATGCAAGTTACCTACATTGTAAACCAGGACATAATTACCTACTGTACATCAACAACATATCACAAGTGGTACAGTACCTGTGGAAAATATTACATTAAAAATTAGAGAAAACTACCTGTATCAACAAAATTATATAGTTAAAGCCATACACCCTATAAAGTATTGAATAGATTTTGCTGACATTTTTATATCAAATACATTATAACATGATAGAAAGAATGATTAACTATTTTTTATTAAATGGCTACCGTTAGTATTTACCTCTATGACAAGCCACATCTGGGTTGCCAGTATAGCCGTGGGCACAGGAGCAGAAGGGATGGTGTTGGGAAATATGGCACTGAGCGTTGACACCACAGTTGCAGGGATCCCGGCACAGACCTTCTATACACGCTTCACTAAACAAACAGTCAGCGTGTTGTTCGCAGCCTCCCTGTGATGGTACTGGACAAAGAGAGAACAACCATGAATACTGTACATTTGTTGCAATGTGAAAAATATGTCCAGTAACAATAAGAACTATATAATTTTATAATACTATGCCATAAAACTACCTAATGCCTTTAGTATCTATTATCATAGTACAGTAATTACTCTTTGTAGCACTTATCAACCAATTTTTATTGTACTTACTTAAGCGACATTCAATCTTGGCATCTCCATGATAACCAGGAGGACAAGCACAGCTCATGGACCGCCTTGGGTATGAGTCAATGACTGAACAGATGGCACTGGGTCCACATGGCTGGTGTGTCTTACAGAGGTCTCTGCAGGTGGCCCCAGAGTCACTGTCACTCAGACGAATGTACACTGCAGACACCTTGTTGTGGTATCGTGTGACGAGAGCATCTAGGATACATCCATCAGTGAGGGGACAGTCCTGGTCCACCACACATTGCGTTCGGTTGGTGGGTTCCTCACAGCCAAACCTTGCATCACCGATGAGTCCAACAGGACATGAACACTCATATTCATGGTCTGTAACTCTACAAGTGGCATCCTCTCCACATGGATTATAATAGCCACAGGGGTCTTTGCATTTGCCATTTACACATGCTTCAAAGCTCTTACAGTCCTGGTTAGCAGTACATCCTACCAATACACATGATACATAGGGATCACCAGAGGTTCCTGATGGACACTGACACTGTGGTTGGCGGTTGTTGGTCACACAGATGGCATCAGGTGCACAATTATCATTTTTCTGGCATGGGTCAGTACATATGTTTCTCAGGCAAGCTTCAGTGTCAGGGCAGTCAACATCTGACTCACAGTCAACTGAAAAAAAAGTTCTTATATGAGTATTGTATACAGAATATCTTCTCAGTAGGGTACTGTACACTTTTCCTTGATGGTGGACTGTACAGTACAGAACTCACAAAGGCAAATATATTCTTTTCGTCATCAGCAAATTTTAAGTTTTCCATGTTATGTATAAAGTTCTTTGGAGCAAACATAATCAAACAAGTATGAATTTGTACTTATCCTGGATTCAAACACTCCCACCTAACTTGGTTAATCCCTTCTCTTCCACAATACAATACTATTCAATACTATCAACAAACTATAAAGTAATAGATTGTGCAAGGTTGACTCACTTTTGGTACATCCCACTTGAGGGTCTCCTGCATATCCTTGTTGACAGTGACAGATTGGCCGGTGATTGATGACAGTACAGAGAGCACCAGGGCCACAGTTAGAGGGGCAAGGGTTGCGACATTCTCCATCCTCACAAGAAAACTTCAGGGGACAGTCTGCATCATTCTTGCAACCCTCCTCCTTGTCAATTTTGACTGTTAGGATAATGTAAAAACAAAATTACACTTGATATTTCATATAAATAATGATTTACCCTGCAAAATTATATTATCACTAGTATAAAATCAATATATCTACTGTATTATTATACTGTACTGTATACTGTCAGACCTGTAATGGTCAGTTACAGATTAAATTGATAAGTTAATTGTGAAATATAATATGATGCCTATAACTATTTCCAAGCATAACAACATCACATATTACATAAACTTACTTGGGTTGCAGGCAAAGTGTGGGTTGCCATCATAGCCTTTGGGACACGAGCAGGACATGATCTTCACTGGACGATTGGGTAGTACTTGACATTCAGCACCAGGTCCACATGGATGAAGTGCAAGGCAGAGGTCTTGGCATTCGTCATTTACACAGCCTTGTAGTTCTTGGCAGTCATAATCTCTCTGACACTCTGGTTGTGGTACCGGAGAACAGAAACGATCAGGATCGCCCTCGTGGCCAGCCAAGCACCTACACTCAGCCTTGTGGTATTGGACGCGACACTCTGCATTAGCAACGCAGTGGTGTGTCTTGCAAGGGTCCTGGCATTGTTGATTTTGGCACTGTTGGTAACTTGAGCACTGTGAATCCTGAGCGCATTCAGCTGGATGACACTTGGAGAAAGGATCACCCATGAAACCTTCAGGGCAAGAACACACTGGACCTTCAGGAGTTGACTGACACTGTGCATCAACACCACATGGACTTAGTCGGTCACATGGATTAACACAGTTGCTATTAACACAAGCCTGCTCAGATGGACAGTCACCCTTCTGGCTGCATCCCACTGAAACAGAAAGACCAGCACTGAAATTACACTATTCTTCTGCAGATATTTCTTTTTATGAACATGGAATAGCAAGGGTAAAGTAGCCATTTGAGTAGTACCAACTAAGAAGGGGAAAGTATATAATAATCTAGTTATTTCACTGATAATTCACCAAAAATGATCAGAAAAATAATAAAAATATGATTAATACAGGAATTAATCACAATCACGTCCACCTACCTGTAAAGCAAGCCACATTGGGATCTCCTTGGTAACCGGAAGCACAGGAACAGACACTTCGATGGCCCACTACACTGCAGGTAGCTCCAGTACCACATTGGTTGTCTAGGCAAGGATCCTTACATATACCATTATCACAGCCTCTATTCCATGGACAGTCTTGGTGAGAAGTGCAGCCAGACGTGATGGTAGGTACTGGTATGCACTCTCGGAAGGGATTACCCATAAGTCCTGGGCCACACTCACACACGATGGTAGTGAGTTTGTTGCCTGCTTTTGTTGTACAAATAGCATGCTGTCCACAGGGATTCTTCTCACAAAGATCTTGACATGTGCCATCCAGACAAGCTTTTCCCTCACTGCAGTCCTGGTCTGTTACACAAAAAGGCTTGGGTTGGGGTTCATCTCTAATGCACCCATCTTGGTAGGGGGTATAACCAGATAGACAGGTACACTTCACCTTATGGTTGAGCACAGTACAGGACTGAGTGTTATCACATGGATTACCACTTTGGCACTCATCAATGCATACATTATTTTGACAGGCCTGACTGCTAGGGCATGCAGAGTCATCAGTGCAGCCAATAACCACACACAGATCATATGCATTTCCAGTAAAGCCTGATTCACATTCACATTCTGTTTTGTGTTGGCTAGCATGACATTTAGCATTTGCACCACACGGACGCGTTAAAGTACAAGCATCTACGCATCTATAATTATGACACACACTATCACTGGCACACTCATGATCACTATTACATTTACTGGGGTTACACGTTTCATACCCATCTCCAATATAGCCTAATGGACAGAAACAGGTAGGGCGGTGGTTCATGGTACGACATTCTGCATTTGTAGCACAGGGATTATCTTCACAAGGGTTACGACACTCACTGTCTATACAAGCATGGAAGACTGGGCAGTCTACATCAGACTGACACTCTGGTTGCTTCACTGTGACTGGGTTGCATTGTTCATATGCATTGCCTGTGTGACCAGGGGGACATTCACATATCATGGTTCGCATCTGAGGTAGATCAACAGTTCGACACTTTGCTTTTAATCCACATGGTTTCAAATACAAACACAAATCGGTACACTCTTTATCAATGCACCCTAGTCCAGGGGGACAATCCAAATCTACAAGACACTGTGGTGTTTCTGGCTGGGAGCACTTTTCATACGGGTCACCCACCAGGTGTGGTGGGCAGGTGCAGGTGGTGGTGTGGTGGTGAGTGTGGCAAGATGATCCAGACCCACATGGAGATATCAGAAGACAGGGATCAACACATTCCTCCTTATAACACGCCTGCTCTAAGGGACACTCCTCATTAGAGGAGCAGCCTACATTATGGCAGGAGGTAGTGGGATTTCCAGTGAGGCCGGGCCCACATGAACACTGTACTCTGTGGTTGACAGTTATGCAGGAAGCTGTTGGGGCACATGGCCGCCCTGCTTGGCATGGGTCATGGCATATGCCATTGAAGCATTTTTCATTGTAGGAGCAGTCAGAGTCTGTTTCACAGCCAACTGTGATAAGGAAAGATGATGTTAGAGAAGGGCCATACACAACTTGCAAACACTATCTAAAGGCTCAGAGATGGGTGAAGTAGATGTTAATATCATAACACGATGCTTGGTTATTCACATGACAAGCTAATTATTACTAATTATTATAAGTGCTAAGTATGCACGAGCTAACTAAAATGCAAAGAATTTCTGATCATAAACATTAATGTGAGTAATGTAAGATGCAGTCTTACTTGCAGAACACATGGTGTGGGGATTGCCTGTGGTATTAGGAGGGCAGGAGCAGATTGCACGGTGGTGGTGCACTTGACACAGTGCACTGGATGGACAAGATGAGGGGCACACGTGCACACAGTGTCCCCTTTGACACCAGTGAGTTGGACCACAGTCACGGTCAGACTCACAGCCCTGACCCTCACCACCGATGGTCCAGTTGGCACCCACAACAATCCCGGGTGCTAACCACACACATACACATACTAGGTTAGTCACACTATATCTTACACACTTCACATGAAAGATAGCCTTCTTAAGAACTTATTAATGACTAGTAAGGATTTCAGCTACATTAAAATCAAGCAGATGGTTAACAAGTTAAATTTGACTAGTAGTGCTTATTAGTACAGTAAAAATGTTGCAGTTCATAGTTGTTGATTATATTGCTCATTATTAATTGTTTAAATATTATGCAAAAGCAGGCAGTAGTGATTTTAACTTCTGAGAAGGTCACATATAAAACTGACGAGCATTATAAGTGGTATAATACTGTAGCAGACTACCAAAAACTGCAGTGGTATTATAGTATCTATCATTTCAATCACAAACAATGTACAATAATTGCAGTTTATGGAAGTCTACTATAATTCTACCACTTGTAACATGTATCTAGTCATAGTTGAATGATGTATGAATAAGGAAAACTGGCACTTCCTTCCATTAGGAACTGCTATCAGAAGATTCATTCTTGCAAAAAAACACAAAAATTCAACCTCTTCCAGCCACGTCCAACCACTCTCCTTGGTTCATAAGCTATGAACTTTGGGCCACATACAACAAAAAAAATCAAGGAGTTACACAATGACGACAACCAGAACAATGGCATCATAAAGCTCAATACTTTTCTCTCATATAGCCCTTGGATTCCTCTGCATCACATTATGATAAACTGGAGTCTGATTTACCTGCATGCAGGGAACACTCTTTTCAAGGGCCATTTGCAGGGAAAGTCACTGACAAGGAGAGGACATAATGATATTTACAGACATTTTATCAATTGTTGTCACCTGCAAATACATGACTTTTCTTATATGTGGCCCTAAGTTTCGAGCTTTTAACCAGGGCAGTGGGATAGTGGTTGGCTGGAAGAGTCAGGAAACTTTGTGGCAGGACTGAACATTTGGTCTCACACCCATTTTCATCACTTGGCTTTGTCAATCCTCATATATGAAAGCTTACGGACTCATGGGTTATACGTATAATTAATACTGAAGCAAATTAACTGGTGGTTGTTTTTTATGGTTATGAATGTAACTTTTCTATGCTTGTAAATTTAATGGGGGGAAACAAAATACTGTATGTAGTGATGATATTTTCAATACACAAATCATCAGTTTATCACCTCTAGTGTTGCAAAATTCATTCATAAACAGGGGAAAATTATACACCAGTAGCTATGAAACAACATAAAACTGGCAATCACGGATAGGAATAATTTAAAACTGAGTCATCATTCATGGGTTTACACATAATGGGAAGATGAGGGTTTACATAGCTCAGGTGAAGAACAAGGGAGTGGAATCAAAGGTACAGTTGTGAACCATAATTTGTTTAGGTCTTGACAGCCTGGAATCATCTGACACAACATTGAGCTACAGTAGTTCATATTTCATCCCTACAGTATGTGAATTTTTGGAACTCTATCAATACTGCACTACTGTACTGTATAGCCTTGTCTCAGATGACTGAAAGCAGACCTGTATACAAACTATGGGTCAGGGTATGGAAGATAACTATATCATGCACACTATATGGATGTCTAAGTCAGGGGGACGTGCCATTCACCATGCACAGACCTATCACAGTGGCTCTTATTTGACATCTCACGAAAAAATCATTCAAGGGTCAACTAATATGCTCGGCTATAAAAAACTAAGAAGTCAGGAAGTACTGTACTTATGTCGTCAAGATTTTATTACAGTATCAGTTATGGCGAATCCTGGTTATACATTTTGGATTAGGATTAATAGCTTTGGTAATGGAAGAGCAGCTCCATCCATCAAGTTAACACATAAGCTAGTCACACTGTATTGTTATCTGATTATAAAGGGATGTTAGCAGTGCAGCAGTATGGCAAAACAGAGAAAGTTGGTCACACAAATGCTCAATATTCTATTAGTCTCTCACACGACTGTTATTGTCATATTCATTCAACGCAGTAAGGAAAGTCAGTCAAGGTAATGTTATAATGAGAAATAATAACACTGGATAATATTGCCTGTCAGTCTGCAGCAATACATGATGAATTAATGGTGGTGGTAAGTAAGTACACAGGAAAAGCATAAATGATGAAGAATGGGAATGAATACAGTATGTTAATCGAGTTTAATTACTGGAGTACTATATGTGGTGTGGTAAGAATTGGCCAGATATTAATGGGTGAGATGTTGTCAGTGATCAGGAGGCTATTGTTGCCTCCAAACTGCACCACAAAACAGATCACCTACATTAGGCATGATCTGTTTCATTGGAACAGGCTGTGGTCCAAACAGGATCCAACTAGCTTGTGGCATGGGGCTAACATGAGCATGCCGGACTCGTACTGTACTGACATAAACTTATTTGAACACAGTTTAAGTCTATATAAACCAACAGTAAACACAATCACTGTAGCACAATCTTTGGATTTATCACACATGGGCAATGCAACTACTAAGCTTGAGTGTAGATGGTGAGACCATAAAATTATGCCTCAATATTTTATAATGACATTTGGCACAAAAATATAGTATGCACTGTTCTATCTTTTGATGTTTTTGACAAAAAATGAAAGACTGACCATCCAGCATGCCCAGTTAACCCTATGAGGCAGACAAGATAGTATGCTGTAACACTCACAAAGATGACACCCTCTCTCTGGGTCCCCGGTGAAGCCCTCGGGACACCTGCACAGTGGCTTGTGGCTGTAGACATGGCAGAAGGCGTTGGAGCCACAGGGATCGTCGTAAATGCAGGGGTTGACGCAGTGCTGGTTGATGCAGGCTAAGGAGTCACTGCATTCGTTGTCAGAGGTGCAGTCTGGCTCTGGCATTTCTGGCACTGGTGAAGCTATAAGAGAATGTAAAAAATCATTGGTGAAAGACAGTACTCCAAGATCATGATTACAAGAGGTAACACTATCAAGACAACAAAGTGCAGTACAGTAATATAAATATCTGATGAGACACAGAATGGGACAAAAAAAAAGCTATATACTTTAATACTTGCACCCATTGCTGTACAACATCAATATAATTTATCATGTATGCTACATTATTATCATTCTCATACAATTTACATAATTTACAGTACATAAAGCAAAAAGATATTCTAATAATTAACCTTTTCAGCAACTGTGGCCATAAGAAAAATAATGGAACACATATTACGATGATATTACTTCTTTTGGCAATACGTAGCACATGTATCGTAATACCAAAATAAGCAAAAGAGACATGAAATACATGGAATGAGTAACTCACGGCGGCGGCAGTGGGCATATGGGTCGCCAACATAACCCTCATAACAATAACAAGTATATTTGTGGTTGTCAGTTCTGCACATGGCATTGTGTCCACAGGTTGCAGTCCGGCAGAGGTTGACACAAGAGCCTTCTCTGCATGCCTCATAATCCTCACAGTCTGGGTCCACACGGCATTCTGGCTCCATCACTCCTACGGTAAAATTTAAGTTGAGTATTGTGGAGTGATCAAGAGTTGTATTTTTACACCCAACTAAACACTTCAGCACCACCTTAGTAAAGAACAGGGTGATAGTATGCACACAGTTGTAATATATTGTATGGTCATCTGTGGAATGCCTGGTAACAGCTATAATTAATTATACTATACTTTTCTAACTTAAAACCACAATAATAAAAAATATAACTATGCTTTTGTTTTATCTCTTATACACAGTTCTGTACATCAATTTATATTTACTGTAGAATGAATTTCTGCATTACTATAATATTGTGCTCCGAGCTTCTCTTAAGTCAAGTTACTATAGCAGCATATGAATACAGACCATTAGATTATAAAACAGTAAACAAAACCCTACAAGGGAACTGACCTGGCGTCATACATACACCATCCTGAACCAAGATCTGATCATCTCGACACTTGCAGACCATAACCCTGTCCAGCAAACCATCTACAACATGGCATTCCTGATCACCTTTGCATGGGGAACTCAACAGGCATGGGTTTTGACATATTTCATTGATACAAGCCTCCTTTGATGGGCAGTCAGAGTCCTTCCGACATTCAGGTTCCACTGGTGATTCTGTTATTGGTGGATCTCGAACTGTGAAAGAAGCAGGAGTTAGTTAGTTTTAGTTCAGATGTTTTAGTGCTGTAGTATCTGTATAGTTTCAACAGAAATAAAACCTCAGGCCCCTCCTAACAATAACATATAACAATATTTTATTTCCTTATGATTATTGGGTTGAAGTAATTCTAAAATGTAAATAAAACATTACTTTTATCTTGAATTTGAGTTGGTTTTGGAGTTTTAGGGGGAGCTTACTAAACGAGATGCCTTTACTAGTGACTTTCTGTATCTGCTTGACTAATAATGATTTCCTTAAAATTATAACTTCAATGTAAACAATGTCGTTTAATATAGGCCTAGTAATACAACATGACTCTAGGATAGTGCTATATGGCTGTTGGTGTGACTTACTTTGATAACACTGATTGAAGGGGTTGCCAGTAAGTGGAGGAGGACATACACACATGGCAGCATGATTGCCCGCGCGACATTCTGCCTGACTGGCGCACGTTGTAACATCACAAACAGGAATGCAAAAACGGTTGAGGTTCTCGCAGAACTTGTCGTCAGCGCAGTCATCATTCGAGGTGCAGCCAACAGTGATGCAGGATGTGTAGGGATCACCCTGGGTTCCCGGAGGACAATAACACTGTGCTCGGTGCAAGATGACCCGGCACTCAGCATTGATACCACAAGAGTGGCCAGGGTAAGTGCACGGGTCCACACAATTCTGGTTGATACAGGCCTTATCCGTGGGACAGTCGTCGTCCCTCATACACTCAGCTGTTAGAAGTAAACCATTATTTTGTGTTCTTACCTTTCAAAGGCTATTAGTCTAGCTACTGCCAGTGGGTTAGAAGCACAGTACAGTATGTCCAAAAGTAGGTTAGGTGATGATAAGCAGGTTAGTGGCCCCCAGGAATAAAGGGGCTGATGCCATCTCGTCAGCTGTCAACACGGTGAACTCTCACCCAGGTATCTCAATATCTGCAAAGAGACTTATCTATTTTCCATGCACAATATATTCCTTTCTGTAGCACTACTTACGTTTGAAGCACTTCTTCAATGGATCTCCCGCCCAGTTTGGTGGGCAGGTGCAGAGGGCACGGTGTTGCACTGTATCACACTGTGCATCAATACCACAGGGGTCAGTCACTACACAGGGATCCTGACACTCCTCCTCATAGCACGCCTTGTCATAGTCACAGTCAGGGTCTGTACGGCACTCAGGCTGGGGCTCTGGGACTGTGATAAAAGTTGGTCAGTTATGGACGGAAGAAATTGTCTCTTGGCATATTGAAGGCTATGTTTTCCTCCACATTTTTCCAAGATTTAAAGAAATTCTAGCCTTCAATACACAAATTTCTTGCTCCTTAAAATTGTGTGAGTACAGTAATACACAATAGTAAATTATTCCACTCTCCATGCATCTCAAATACCATAAGCTCACACAATTCCAATATTTGTTAGTAATGTTACACTCTACTGGCATATTGTAAGGATATTGGGGACAACAGCTAGTGATCATGCTTTCATGCAGTTGCAATGATATAATAAAATATTTAAAACTTAAACTTACCTCATGATGACTGACACTATTCAGGAAAGTGTGATACTTGTCTTCACATTAAAGTTCCTCGGATAATTCATATTTGATACACTTATTCAATGTTGGCAAGGCAATCATAAAAGAGTTCTCTGCTTTATACAGTACATGTACAATGTTTATATTACAAACATGGTGTGTGAAGTACCAAGTATTGTATGGTATTGTATCAAGCTTTATATTATTCTCCGTCAGCAATTCTTCTCATTTTTAGTTTATCCATTGCAAGACGACCTATTCCCTAATAGAGTCTTCCACCAATACTTATCTTCTCTCCAGCCCTGACTATTTGATTCCATGCATCTCTTCAGTCCATTCCTCCTCACTCTAGTTTTGTTCTTCTGTCTCCCTCGCTCCCTCTTACTCTCATACTGTACAGTACTTAATCCTAAAACTATTATCTTAATAGGAAATTCTTGCACAACAATTATATGTGCTGTGCTAGGTATAATGCATGTGTTGTAAATATAAGATATATCATGTAATATGAACTTTGGCAACTTTGTACCCTTTCTGTCCTAACTCCCTTAATTAGCTCCTCAAACATTCTGTAATTACAAATCACCCGAGAACTGAAACAGGCAAGAAACCTATATCAAGTTAAACCTGTATCCAATTAAAAAATACCTGAGAACTGACCAGGCATGAAACCTATGTCCAAAATTAGAAGAAAAAAAAGAAGTACAGTACTACTACTAGAACCCACCTGAGGTACAGTCATCATAAGGATTGCCTGTTGTGCCAGATGGACACAGGCAATATGGCTTGTGTCTGTATGGTTTGCACAAGGCACTCTCAGGGCATGGGTTGGCTGCCACACACGGGTTTTGGCAACGAGAATCCAAACACGTGTCGATTTTAAAACACTCGATGTCTATTTCACACATGCGAGGTGGGCGCGGGGAGGCTACAGAGTAAGTTTACAGGGTTATGGTGTTAGTTTGGCAATGGGGTCAGCTGGTAGTGGTGGTAACATCATGCAAGCATCATACTAGGCAATGTTCAGCCAATAACTACAGTATCAGCAGTAAGTATGTGTACCAACCAATTCCACAAGCTGTGATGTGTTAAGTTTGGATCCAATGTTCGGTATTGTAGCTGATGCCTCATTACTTTAGTAAAACTCTTGTTAAAGATAAACCAGCCATCTATCCAGCCTTTACAGATAATTGCATACTACTGTACTGTATCTCCAAATTTGTTGTAAATAAAACTCATGAACCTAGTGATGACAATGACCCACTGGAATTATAATAGTGTACCATCATCATTGTCATCATCTTGCTAGTCAGTCATCTAACATTAAAAGTTTTACTAATGGTGTTTCCCAAGGTTCTGTTCTGTCACCCACCCATGACCTACCAACACTCCAGGCACCACAAATATAAGTAGCTTCCTATGCAGATGACATAACACTCACAGAAATGCAGACACAGCCACTCACATCCTCCAACTTTACCTCAACACACTTAATGCCTGTTTCACCACAGACAGACTTAAAATAGCACCCACCAAGTCAACTGTCACACTTCTCACCAACTGGAATGCAGAACACCGCTACACACCACACCTCACCATAAACAACACACCTATACCGCATACACACACAAAATACTTGGCATAACATACAACACATCTATGACAAACAACATATCACAGCCATAAAAAACAAAGGTATATGAAGACATAAAGCCCTCAGAGCACTTGCCAGCACAACTATTGGACAGAACAAAGAAACCACAACCACAGTGTACAAACAATATATCCGATCAGTGATTGATTATGCAAGCCCTGCCTAGGCCTCAAACCTCACTGAAACTCATTTCAACACCCTTCAGACCATACAGAATATAGTTCTAAAGATAATCACAGGCTGCACAGCTACCACACTTACAGACTACCTACACCATGAAACCAAAGTCGTCAAGATTAAGGATCACCTTGACATGAGAGGCACACAAACACTTGCTGGAGCTTCCACAAAGCCACACCACTACATGGCAACCCAAACCAGTCTTCAGAAACATATCCGTACTCAAATCACTCACCAATCCATCGAAACACTCTACAATAACACTAAACTGCTTGCATGATCTCCTGACAACCACCCATCTGAATCCTCCCTTCCCCTTGAGGACAGAGTCCACCTGGCCAGGCTGCGATGTGGCCACCACCCAGCCCTTCTGACATATCAGAAGCTGGATGAAGCCATTATGGATGCCTGTCTGGGATGCAACACAGCACCCCATTTTATTAAACACATTATGGTAGACGGCAATGTACACAACCACACATGCCAACAACACAACATACACTCTCTGGGGGCACTGTGGGAAAGCCCAGTTCAGGCCATGGCCTTCCTCAGGAGCTCAGGCTGCTTGGCTAGACAGTTTGAGGAACTTCAACAACAACTAGCTCACGACCTTTCTTTCTTGCATATGGCCCTGAATGCAGTACAGTAGTTGTCAATACTCTATAGGCTCCTTATAAAATACTGTAGACCTTTTGATATACTGTACAGTACTGTACAGCAGTGGTAACATATTTAATACTTATTATTAAATACAGATCTAGTAGATCACTTAGTCTGTATAAAAATGAAAATATTTGGTGGTTTTCAATGTGGGATTGAGACTGGGTGTAAAATGAAATAATAGATACAGGAACTTATTTGTGTTATATCCAAGGCCTACTGCATTTAATTTATTTAATATACAGTACTGTATTATGTTTCATTTTGACACAGCTGGTTAGAATAAAATTTAATAGAAACATGTAGAATTGGCCATTGGCAGCACACACAGGATGCAATGTGAATTGATAAGCTATGCAAAACAATTATATTGCCACATTCCTGACTAACCTATGAAGCTTAGTTAAGGTGTAAGTGCTCTGTGAACTACCTACTTAATTCTACAATACCAGTCTCACAGTTATGATAAAGCTTTCTGTACTTCTGACTTTCTTTTTCATTTAAATGATTGCTTTTAATTACTGTATTTCTGTTCCAAGAAGTCACTTCCTGCAACAGCCAAGGAAGTTTTAAAAAGGTAAAGAAATAATGCCACATAAATTTTGACTATGCAATCTACAAAGCATCTGTATGGTACATTTATACATTGTCTTTAAAAGAAATATAAATGAGAGTAGTATTGATCAAGTAAATTCATCCCGACAATTAACAGTTCATCAAAAATGAAGTTCAGATGATAAATTAACAACAAGACTCTGCCACTTTATACTGATAATGTCAATATTATGTGCTTCATTTTACTGTATTTTGGATTGGTATTTTCAGAATGATAATACGACAGGATCTATGTTATAATTATTAGGTGTAGTACTTTTCTCGAGCAAACATAAAGGCAATTAAATCAAAACATAAAGGCAATTAAATAGTGATGTTGCAACTGGTGCTACTTTGCCATGCTGTATATAACTGCTTGCGAGACTTTGGGACACATTCAAGATCAGTCTACATCATGTGTCTGGAGTTTTATATCCCAGATCTCACATTTGTCGGAGGTTAAAAATCTAGAAAGTACTAATAAAATGAAAAGATAAAGTAAAATAAATACAAATTTTGTTCTTTTAAGGAAACAAATGATGATCATTTGTTTCCTTAAAAGAGTACAAGAAAAGTACAAAACTGTTTAACTTTGATACATTAAGGGACACTACAGTATAATGCTTAACTTGAATATGACCCAATATTATGTGGTACAGCACTACAATAAACTTATACTAAAAGCACAGGCTATGCTATAGTTTTTGCTATGAACGGTACTTACTGTGATCAAGAGGTCCATGGTTAATATCTTAGGTAAGTTTTGTTGGCTTAGATAATATTTCTAAAATATTATTTATGCACTATTCACATCTCATACAAAGCAGCATGTACAGTAAGTGATAATTCTGGCTAGAGTAAAACTTCAAATGGCATGTACCACTTATTGAGGCTGGATTTCTAAAATGTGATTGCATTAATAAATGTTCCCCTAAAACTGGCTGAAGAAACCAAATACATACAGTACTTTTATAAAATTTTAAAAAGTTAAAAAAAAACTTGGTTGGGTAGAGATCTCAACTTACAGCATATAAAAGTATTGCCAGAAAATATTTTAATATCTCTAAAGCATTTACCAATTATAGTACAGTACCGCCAAAGTTTCAGTGTTGAGGATGCAATATCAAGGGTAGTATGATCAAATTGACTAAATGAAGGCTTTTAATTCCTCCAAATCAGGCCACAAAACAGTATTGTATCACAGTATTGTCTGGAGGAATAAGTACAATATAGCAGCTTCTCATATAATAAAAACTGAATTTAGAGATAAAGTATGATAGTTGGGCAGTAGACAAGAAAACTCCTGGGTTAGGTGGTGATGACATTTATAGGTATGGTAACTCCACAGATACTACCGTCCTGGAGCAGCCACTGTAATGGTCACCGTCATCACCTAGCCCATGACTCTTGCTATATGTACAGTTGCGGACACATGAAACAGGCACTCTTCAAATGGGCCCCTTATTTAGTATACAACAGGATGCGCCTCTGCATACGTTTCATTCTACTTTATGCGGAATGTGAGGCCCCATTTCAGGTGTGTCTGTTTTATGTATCCACAACAGTACACTGCCTTTGTTAGCATCTACATGTATAAAGCTTTACAAGTTCTGCAATACTCACTAGTGTAGCAGTTAACTCGAGGATTTCCAGTGTAACCCGGAGGACAAGAGCACTCGGTCTGTCGGTTCAGCACCTGTAGGGAAGTTTGGACATGCTTTAGTGGCATGGTGATAGTGCTGGTGACTTGGAGACCTTAAAATTCTCCAAACTGTACCACAAATGTCCACTACAGCTGTATATACAATAGCACTTACACTGAGTGAGCTTGTTCTGTGGTAGTACTGTACTGTATAATTTGAGAGATCAGGGTTCTTCAAATCTCCAAATTCCTGTCAATACAGTTTCAATAACTTTTGATATTTCCAGAGATTCTTCTTGAATTGCTTTCTGAGTATGATTAACACGCATAAGAACAACTCTGTTGGCTGCTAATGTACAGTACACCAAAATCAAAACTCTAAGGTAAATATTAAAGATGAAAAGGTATGATATAAACCATATACAAACAAACCCAGATTGATATTAAATGCACACACAAACCTGACACTCAGCATTGGGGGCACAGGGGTTTAGGAGAGCACAGGGGTCAATACATTGTCTGTTGCGGCACACTTCCGTGGGGCCACACTCATTGTCGGTGGTGCAGCCTGGTGGTTCTTCGGGACCTGATGTCGCATACATATATTAATACACTTAAACTACACCACTGGAACACATGGAGCTGATACTAATGTTTCATATGAAAGGACCTGTGATGCTGTAGGTGAATTAGAAGCCCATAATTCCACCACATTTTGCTATAAGAGCCGAGGCAATGCTGTGGTAGTGTGTTTCTTGGTACAGTAGGAGGGAAAAAGTATCCTTCTATTCATTATCAAAATCTTAGGTCCTTTCATTCAATTTGTACTTGTATTAGTTTCATTACTGCTAATTTTTGTAATAATTACAGTATACTATACTGTAGCAAATATTGATTTGATCGTAACAGTTACGGTATATGCATCAAATTTAAATACAAGTCTATATAAATTTATTTCATCTACTGTTATACAATTACTCATGCTAGATGTATTGAATCTAGTGCAATTTTTATAAATATCTGGACATATACAAAATTGCAAGAGCACTATAAAATTATTTTTGCATTAATACAATCCATCGACAGAGACAAAATGTTTACCTTACTCTCACCTAATACTAAGAACATTGTATTTTCTTTAGTTTTGAGAAAACATTTAGGCCATATTCAAGAACAGTCATATTGTATTTCCAGAGCCTCATAACCCAGTGGTTCCATTTGCTGGTGTGAATAAAGTTCAAAGATTCTGAATGAATATTCGATAATATGTACTACAGTATACAGGACATGAAATATAATCTTGCACTGAATATAATTATTTTAAATGATACAGGTCACCCTTAGTTATTCAGAAACACCTCATAATATTATCTAGTGTACCAATTCCAGGAGCTGGGCATAAACACCATTGGCACAACATGATACAGTTTGTGAATATGACCTAAAGTTTCACAGGAGGAGGAAAAAAGGTAAGACAAGGCCATATGCAAGAAAACTCAAGGACAAATATAATGACTGATGCAATGGCTCCCTGTCGTGTCCATGCAGCCATTGTAACGGTCATCATCAGTTGCCTCGCTCACTCCATTGTATACAGGAATATTGATAGTGTTGACGATGGTGTGGCACATTACTGGTGCGATGACGCCATAGACACACTAGAGAGCCATAGTGCCATTACCGTGACATCGTCAATACCATGATTATTCTTGTATACGGCTCATCATTTCCCTGCATTTAACCCACAGAAGGGAAATCTAGTTGCTGGGTCTGCTGGTTATCATGTACTGTACATTATTAATTAATATGTCAAGTATTGTACTATGAAAAAAATGAATTAACTAAATAAACAATATCAATTGCTGGCTGGTGCAGGAGCAAGTCTGAAAATAGATAATAACTTACATGATTAGCACACACAAATATCAAGCAGGCAACATTTGTTAAAACACTAGGTGATTATAAATATTCCAAGATGGTACAACTCTTAAACAGCAATCAATAATCAAATACATTAAATAAGTGAAAAGAAACATTTAATATAAGTGAATAATTATTTACATTTTACCATGTGTGAACTAACATGAAATTTTGATCATTCTCTTATCAGAGGGATAATTAAAATTTACATTAACCTCGAGATATGTGACAACTTACGTAGTATACATTCCAAGTACGCATTGCCCATGTAACCCTCCAAACATTCACAGGTCATAGTTCTGAATGGTAGTGTATCAATCACATGACATCTGGCATTGGTCCCACAAGGTTTGATGACCTGGCAAGGGTCATCACAACGACCATTAAAGCAGGCCAGTTTGCTGGGACACTCTCCATCTGATAGACACTCTCTGTGTGTTGGCTCAGCAACAGGCTCTGAGGGTACAAAAGCAGGAACTGTATCAGGCAACTTTTTTTATGTAAAATCTTGTCTATTGCTACACCATATAGAGTGGGAGTAACAACTGGAACGAAGTGTGAGATAACTCTTGGGGATGAAATGATGGAGGAGGTGAGGGAGTTTAAGTACTGTAATTGGGAACAGTTCTGTGTAAACATGGCAGTATGGAAGGAGAAAATAGGGAGAGCAGTGAGGGGTAGTCGGGTCATAGGATCACATGGGAGAATCATGAAGGGAAGAAGTGTGAGCATGGAAGTGAAAAAGGGACTAAGAAGGGACTAAGAAATGGAGTATGGCTCACCAGTCTAGAATATGTGCAGTGGAAATGTGTTACTTGAGGGGAGCATGTGGCCTTACCAGGTGGGATGGAGAATGTAATGAGAGTGTGTATGAGAGATGTGGTATGAGTGAGAAGGCAACTGGTATTGAGTGGTTGAGAGGGTAAAGAGGTGGTTTGGACATATGGAGAGAATGCAAGGTGACAAATTTGTAAAGAAGGTGTATGGAAGTAAAGTTGTTGGACCTGGTGTGAGAGGCAGACCACCAGTTAGATGGCAGAACAGAATGGAAGAGTATGTAAAGGAGAGAAATGTGAGGGGCAGTTTAGAGCTTGACCAAGTAAGGAGGGAGTGTTGGAACAAGAAAAACTGTTGACTCTACTGCTGAGGCCATCCCTGAGTTCCCGGAGGGGACGAGGCGTCAGAGCTATAGATAATTAGAAAATGTTGTCAGTTAATTGGATACTACCGATTCTTTCAAAATTTGTCAAGATGCAGAATACAATACAGTATATTTCAGTCTAGGTGCCACCTGGTCTGCCTTTGTGGTACATTTTAGAGACTTTGGTAACTTCTTTCTGCTGACATCTTACTCCCGTATTATATTGTTTATGTATTGTATTATACAGTTGAACCTCGTTATTTCGGACTAATAGGGGGGAGAGGGTGTCCGTATTTGCGGTTTGACCGTAATTGCGACGAATTTTTACGAGGGGTACGAAATAAAAATAAAAAAACAAAAAAAAACGTGTTTGTACAAAAATTAACACAAAATACAGATATATCTACATAAATAGGTATGTAGTGATGTGTAAATAATATACCTAAATGTTATTTACCTTGTGTGGTGAAGAGATGAGTTTATTTCTTGCCGTGATCGTATAGTGGGACGTATCAGAGTAGCTATTTAATACTGTTTAATAAAAACAAGAATGATGTAGTGATACGCAACCACTCCAAGTCTCCAACCCGCGCTTGTAAAGATAACAAATCACGCATGCGTGGTAGTGGTCTAGGTGGTAGGGGGAAGGGGGAAAATAACGGGATATCGATTGTTTACATTTTATTAGCCATACTGTACTCTGGTGTTTCCTTCTCCTTTATCTATTCGAGAAACATCTTCCTTCTTTCTATCGAAGGACATGACCTTCCGTTTTGTAAATGCACCACCTGGCATGAAGCTGGTGGTTAACTCGTAAATTACTAAAAATGAGCGAGTCAAACACAAGGTGACAACCCATGTTAGGCCTATATTCCCTTGACCTTGAGCTAGGGTGAATGGAGACTGAGGGTAGGGGGGGGGGAAGGAGTGAGGGAGAAGTGGTGGCAACACACACACACACCCACGCTTCACAGATGAGTGATATAATTTCCTGACAAGTTCATTATGATTTCACTCGTTTTGTATAAGAACTCCTCGGATTTATTCGAGAGTCAACTGTATATATACATAAATAGGTATGTAATGATGTGTAAATAATATACCTACTGTATAATGTAAAAAATATAATAGGAAAAAATAGAGAAACCAAAATTCAGACAAAAAAAAATTCTCCAGCGGATTGTGTCCGAAATAACCGAAATCCGAAATAACGGGGTCCGAAATAACGAGGTTTAACTGTATTTAATTTTATATAAGAGACAGTACAGTACAGCAACAGTACTTCTATAGTACACTGTATATTATCTATTATTCTCAGACATACGGGGATAAGGCATTGAAAATATTTCCCTTTTCCTGAGGGCAAATGAATCCTTCATCCACAGAAAATGGTGAATTTGGATGAAGCATTTTAACACAACACCAGAAGAAAAAATGGGCAAATGTAATAGACATCTTGTAGAGATATTATCAATACAATAAGATGTACAATATGCAGCTTCCTTCCATTGCATCCCTCACCTGTACCATTAAAGTACAATAAAGAGTTGATTCTATCACTTCATCCATAAAGAGAACTGCATCACCAAGTATGTTTTTTATTATAAGGTACTTTATTACCAGTAATAAGAGTAGATGCAACTTACTGGGAGTACATCCAACACCAGGGTCGCCCTCGTAGTCCGGCAAACATGTGCATATCTGTCGGTGATTGATGACACGACACTCAGCATTTGGACCGCAAGCACAAGGGTCACGGCACTCTCGGTCAATACAGGCAAGCCATGAGGGACAGTCAGGATCAGTGAGGCACTCTGGCCGTTCGCACCGCACATATGGATCACCCTGTAAACACCATTGATGATGAAATACATTAGCAAGATAAATGGGCAAGGTGAAAAAAAACAAACTATTGGGATAAACAGAGAGAAACTTGAGAAAAGTATAACTGGGACACAATATACAGTATATAGTGAAAATATAACACAGAGGATGTGACAAAAGTAAGTGCAGTTTGGCCCATATCACATCTTGCAAGCCAGAAGCAATATTTCTACTCTCATCTAAAGAACTTGTAAAGTATTGTCCAAATCATCATCAAGACTCCATTTCCCTTCATATCATCATCAGGTCACCATTTCCCTTGTTTATGATACTTACCAAGAACCTCTCTGGGCAGTAGCACTCAGCTCGCTGGTTAACCGTGCGGCACATGGCATTGTCGCCACACTGCTGGTATTTACATGGGTCCTCACATTCCTTGTTGATACAAGCTTCTTCAACTGGACACTCAGAGTTGGAGCGACATCCAGCTGTGTAAGGATTAAAAATGATGTAAATAAACTCCTGACATGATGGTAATTCCCATACAGTATTTATGTACTTGTAAAACATATTGTACAGTGCTACAAGTAGCCTCATAACTCCTAATTGTTAGGAATCCCCTATAATAATGGGGTGAATACGGCCATAAAGCTTGCTCTAAAGGTGCTTATTAGCAGCGTCTTCGACTTACTGGAAGGATATCATCAACAAGTTTTGGAAGGTTAACACATGCTTGTATAGTAAATACCTCTAATAAAGTCCATATAGTGCAGTACAGTATATACAACTACTGTCTTATTTTTTTAATGTATGCAAAATACCATATGTGAGGTATGAGTACTGTAGCTTACTACCACATGTATCTTTACAGCTATCTTTACCCTCTCACAGCTAGGTAATTATTATGATTATTATTTTTGTTACTATTAATACTGTATCATTCACTAAATGTGAATCTTACTGAAAAACATAAACAGACTAAATACCCCAAAAGGTTTCAGTAGGAGGGGGAGAGGGCACATTAGCCAAGTGAATTAAATTAGTGCATTTGTTGTGGCGTTAGCTGCTTAAATTGTATTTATAGGTAATTTCATGTCTTGAGTTAAAACTCAAGAGTTGGGGTAATGAAGTAACAGGACACTGATATACATTAGTTAAACAGTAGTAGAAGTTGAGTTTCCACGATAAGGTCTTTACTGAAGTTGTAGCTTCTATCTTATTGTAATGGAATAGAAAAACTATAACATTTTAATATCCTCTGAGAACATGGCTACTTGGCCCTATAAAGTTGTTCAACCAGAAATTGCTGGGTATCTCAGTGAATGTTGTTTTATATTTGTCAAAAAAGTTAAGTATCCTAGGGACCAACCAGGAACTTCCTGAAATATCTTGACTACATGATAAAAACACAAAATTAAACTTTGCTCTTTCATAGGGTAAACAATCAGTTACTGACGTCAAACGGTTGAAACATGATTAAAGAGTAGTTTTATTGTGCCTACTGAAGAAAGGTAAATGTTAATACTTGCCTTATGGGACCAGTGATATACAGTAGTCAGAAAACTGGAGAGTACAATAGTTTCCTTCAAACTGAACCACATAATAGCATTTATACTGATGGGGAGTCTGTTATGTGGCATAATATAGGAGGTTTATGGAATCAGTGGCCTCCAAGTCTTTAATAATGAATCATAGATCCCTCTATTTCACCCAACTGTCATTAACATCTGTCATAACTTCAGTTACTTAAATCTAAACACTCAGGTTATGTACAGCCGGCAGCATAAATTTGCGTCCGTCTCGTGACTTTAATAATGTTAATAATATGACCAGATAGTTGCATTCTCAACCAGATTTTATACCAACAACATAAGTAATTTACCACATGTAAACTATATCTGTCATCTCTGCATTTAAATTGTGTTATATCATCATTATAGCTCATACATATGTACTGTAGGTGGAAATGAAGCGAACTTATGCTGCCGACTGTACAGTACTGTACAGATAAAACATTACACAACAGTCTATTTTTAACCCAATGTTAGTCTTGAAGCATTTCATAAACAGCTATAATAGTGTCAAAGTCACAAGTATAGTACAGTACAGTGTGTATAGTAACATATATACATATATATATATACAAATGTATTAAGTGTTGTAGATATTGATAAATAAAAATAGATATCACACAGGCCATTTCAAGTGCACAAACATCTCTTATGATCTCTAAACATAATAATAAAATGCTTAAATGTCAATAAACCTGTAAAAGAACAGAATCTATGTTAAGTACAAATGATTATCCACAATATAGTAGAACTTACCAACAAAACACTGAATGTTTGCATTTCCTCTGTAACCATCAGGACAAGAGCATACAGCTCGGTGTCGAATTACATGGCACTCTGCATTTGGAGCACAGTTATCATACAGGATACAAGGGTCTTGGCAACGCTGCTGGATACAAGCTAGGCTATCACTGCACTCTCCATCTACCACACATTCTGGCTCTGGTGTTGTGATCTCAACTGTTTCAGCAGCAAGGGGGGAAAATGGGAAAGAGTAGGTTAGTAGAAGGTATGATTTGATGCACAACCAACACACAGACAACATGGAACATGAGGCAAAATCGATACAGCCAATAATTACATAGTATGGCTGATAAGATATAAGCCAGCAAATTTAATGTCATACTGCAGTTGGAGTGCTAAACAGGATTATAACTGTATTGTATGAGCTTTGTTTATGAAACGTACATCATGTATGCCATAAAAACAAAGTCATCAGCCACAATAAACACTACTACCAATAACTGAATTTATACTGTAAACTGAATGTAGGAATATATACATGGAGAAAATAGATTTTGAGAAAAGCTTAGGTAGAGTTTACCAATGCTGAGAAATGCAAGATTCTTTGATGCAAACAGTTTAAGATGCAGTTTATAGACTGGACGATGCAGGACGTACGATGCAGGCTTTGTAGTGCAGACTCAAACAGTGCAGGCTCCTGGATGCAGAACTGAACAAATGCAATCTTTAAAATGCTTAAGCACAGACTAAATAAATCATATAGGAAAAGAACTAAGGAAAAACATGCATCGTGCTCTGGCATGCGTGAACAAGACACAAAGAAAGTAGGAAAGTGGAGTACTTCAGTCACATTTTCATCCCACACCATTACTAAAAAATTGTTTGAGACATCTCATGGTGCACCAAAAGTTCACTGTTACCGAAGATAAAGCTTGATACTACTGTACTTTCAGAAATGTTGATGTAAAAGTGCAAATTTTTTAAAGGTTTTAATTAAATGGGTATATGAATTGCATTTTCTACAATTATCAGATAAAATATTCCAATTATTTTTAAACATTAAAAGAGAAATTTATGTGCATTCCCTATTATTCATTTCTTATGGGCATTATATTACAATTAACCAACTACTTGAGTATTATAAAAGAACATTTTCCTTATTCTTCTCCTTATTCCTATTCCTTATTCTTCTCAGGTCAAAAATTCCAATGAACCATCACCATTTGATGACTCCAACACATTTTGTATAAAAGTGTGGCATGAATATGTGGCCATGTATCTTACTGGTAATACACTGATGGTAGGGGTCACCGGTGAGAGGAGGCAGACACGAACACACTGCACGGTGCTGTACAGCATTACACACTGCACCTGGTGCACATGGGTCGGCCACAACACAGGGATTCTTGCAGTTACCATTGTAGCAGGCTTGGTGATAGGCACATTCCTCATTACGAGTGCACTGTGGCTTTAAGATTGGTGGGGAAGGAGTGGGTGCGGGAGTTGTTGGAGGATAGCACTGAACAAAAGGGTTGCCTGTGTATCCTGGTACACAATCACACCTTGGAGTATGGCGAGTAACCATGCACATGGCATTCATACCACACTCTGTTATTTGGCAAGGGTCTAGGCATTGTTGATTAAGGCAAGCCAAATGGTAAGGACAATCATCATCAACAATGCATTCTGGCCGAACCGTTGGTTGAAGTGGAGCAGGAGGAGGGTCCGGAAGATGACAAGAGATGTATGGATTACCAATGTATCCTGGAGGACAGTTGCAGCGAGGGCGGTGGTTCTCACCAGTGCATATGGCCTTAGGGGCACAAGGGTTATTTACCAGGCAAGCATCACGACAAACACCTCTACTGCACACCTGAGTAGTGAAGCAGTCTTCGTCAACTACACACTCAGGCCGCTCTGTTATGGGGCTTTGTGGACTACATACAGCCTCATGCATATTTGCAATGCATTCAGAATTTGGATCACATACATGGACTGCACATACCTTTACACATAAATGGTTATAACACTTCTCATCAAATGCACATTCATTAATGGTAGCACACCCAACAGGCCAAGGACCCTCTGTAATAGGCGGTGAAGGACGGGGGGAAGAGGGCTCCCTTTCCCTTGGTGGCTGAGTTTCACCCACTGGAGGAAGTGTACTTGTACCTAATTCAGGGACTGGTGATACAGGTGTGAAGTCAGGGAGCTCATTGGTCCAACCAACAGGTGGTGGTGGGAGGGTAGCCTCCTCAAAAGCTAGAGCAGAACAAGAAATCTGTGGGTTGCCAGTGGTCCCAAGTGGACAAAGACACACTGGTCTGTGGTCGAAACTCTTGCAGTCAGCATCTTCTCCACAGATGTGAAGTGAACATACATCATAACACAGGAGATTGAGACATGTATTGTCCATATCACAATCATCATTGTTCTCACATGCAACGGAGATGGGAGGTACTATAGGTGGAGGAGGAATGATGGGCAGAGGAGGTAGAGGTGGTCTCGATGTTGGCAGTTCAGCTGTGGGTGATGGAGTCGTAGAAGATGGACCAGATACAGGATGCAGTGGATCAACTGGTGGCAGTTCGTCTTCTCCAGCTACAGGAGGTCGAGGAGTCGAAATGGATACAGCTAAAGCACTACACTTCAATGTTGGGTTTCCAGTGGTTCCAGGTGGACAAGTACAAAGTGGACGGTGTACTACTGTTTGGCAGTCAGCATTATCACCACATATTCCTGGATGACACATATCGAAACAAAGTTGATTCACACACGAATTTTCTCTAGGACAATCATGAGAATTTTCACATCCAATGGGAATTGGTGGCGCAGTAGGAGGTGGAGGTGGCCTAACAGTTGGAGGAGGTGTGGGTCTAGGTATGGGCATTATGACTTCAGGAGGAAGTGGAGGTGAAGGTGTTGAAGACAGTGGATGAATGGGATCACCTGGAGGTAAGGGATGAGTTTCTTTGATTGGGGTAGGGACAGTGGTAGTTATCATATCCAATGCTATACACTTTCCTGTTGGATCACCAGTAGTGCCTTCAGGACAGTTACAAACTGGTCGGTGATCAGTGATTTGACAATCAGCATCTTCACCACATATTCCTAAGTTACAAACATCATAACACATGTAATTGAGGCAAGAGTTGTCCATTGGACATTCATCATTGTTTGTACAAGCAATAACTACAGGTGGAACAACTGGTGGTATTGGTGGTCTAGGTGTGGTTGGTTCTGGAGGTCTGGTAGTTGGTTCCTCTGCTATTGGTGGAGGAGGAGAAGAAGCTGGTTCATGTCCAGATATAATGGGTTGTCCAGGTGGTGCTGGAGTGGTCACTGCAAGTGGTGGAGGTAATGTAGATGGTGTCTCAATTGTCATGGCCATACATTTAATAGTAGGGTTGCCAGTGGTGCCTGGTGGACATATACATGATGGTCGATGACCAATGGTCGTACATTCAGCATTATGACCGCACAAACCTTGATGACAAACATCTAAACAAAGGCTGTTAACACATGTATTGTCATAACCACATTCATCATTACTTTCACAACCAATTGGAACAGGTGGTGGTGTTGGAACAACTTGTGGTTTTGGAATGGGTGGTTCTGTTGGTCGTGGTGGAGCCTCTGACACCATAGGTGGGGGAGTAGTGGAGGGAGGTCCAGCAACAGGTCGAATAATTTCATCATCAGGTACTGGTGTAAGTTCAGCAACTGGTTTTACAACTGCTGGTTCATCTGCTTCCATGGCTTCACACTTAATCTGTGGGTTACCAGTGGTCCCAGATGGACAAAGACACACTGGTCTGTGGTCAAG
This sequence comes from Petrolisthes manimaculis, assembly GCA_034508575.1. NCBI lineage: Eukaryota > Metazoa > Arthropoda > Malacostraca > Decapoda > Porcellanidae > Petrolisthes > Petrolisthes manimaculis. The sequence goes on from JAWZYT010000444.1 coordinate 133,569, forward strand.
AGTCTTACAGTCAGCGTCTTCTCCACAGATTCCAATAGAGCAAGCATCATAACACAGGAGATTGAGACATGTATTGTCCTTATCACAGTCATCATTGTTCTCACATGCAACAAAGATGGGAGGTACTATAGGTGGAGGAGGAATGATGGGCAGAGGAGGTAGAGGTGGTCTCGATGTTGGCAGTTCAGCTGTGGGTGATGGAGTCGTAGAAGATGGACCAGATACAGGATGCAGTGGATCAACTGGTGGCAGTTCGTCTTCTCCAGCTACAGGAGGTCGAGGAGTCGAAATGGATACAGCTAAAGCACTACACTTCAATGTTGGGTTTCCAGTGGTTCCAGGTGGACAAGTACAAAGTGGACGGTGTACTACTGTTTGGCAGTCAGCATTATCACCACATATTCCTGGATGACACATATCGAAACAAAGTTGATTCACACACGAATTTTCTCTAGGACAATCATGAGAATTTTCACATCCAATGGGAATTGGTGGCGCAGTAGGAGGTGGAGGTGGCCTAACAGTTGGAGGAGGTGTGGGTCTAGGTATGGGCATTATGACTTCAGGAGGAAGTGGAGGTGAAGGTGTTGAAGACAGTGGATGAATGGGATCACCTGGAGGTAAGGGATGAGTTTCTTTGATTGGGGTAGGGACAGTGGTAGTTATCATATCCAATGCTATACACTTTCCTGTTGGATCACCAGTAGTGCCTTCAGGACAGTTACAAACTGGTCGGTGATCAGTGATTTGACAATCAGCATCTTCACCACATATTCCTAAGTTACAAACATCATAACACATGTAATTGAGGCAAGAGTTATCCATTGGACATTCATCATTGTTTGTACAAGCAATAACTACAGGTGGAACAACTGGTGGTATTGGTGGTCTAGGTGTGGTTGGTTCTGGAGGTCTGGTAGTTGGTTCCTCTGCTATTGGTGGAGGAGGAGAAGAAGCTGGTTCATGTCCAGATATAATGGGTTGTCCAGGTGGTGCTGGAGTGGTCACTGCAAGTGGTGGAGGTAATGTAGATGGTGTCTCAATTGTCATGGCCATACATTTAATAGTAGGGTTGCCAGTGGTGCCTGGTGGACATATACATGATGGTCGATGACCAATGGTCGTACATTCAGCATTATGACCGCACAAACCTTGATGACAAACATCTAAACAAAGGCTGTTAACACATGTATTGTCATAACCACATTCATCATTACTTTCACAACCAATTGGAACAGGTGGTGGTGTTGGAACAACTTGTGGTTTTGGAATGGGTGGTTCTGTTGGTCGTGGTGGAGCCTCTGACACCATAGGTGGGGGAGTAGTGGAGGGAGGTCCAGCAACAGGTCGAATAATCTCATCATCAGGTACTGGTGTAAGTTCAGCAATTGGTTTTACAACTGCTGGTTCATCTGCTTCCATGGCTTCACACTTAATCTGTGGGTTACCAGTGGTCCCAGGTGGACAAAGACACACTGGTCTGTGGTCAAGAGTCTTACAGTCAGCGTCTTCTCCACAGATTCCAATAGAGCAAGCATCATAACACAGGAGATTGAGACATGTATTGTCCTTATCACAGTCATCATTGTTCTCACATGCAACAAAGATGGGAGGTACTATAGGTGGAGGAGGAATGATGGGCAGAGGAGGTAGAGGTGGTCTCGATGTTGGCAGTTCAGCTGTGGGTGATGGAGTCGTAGAAGATGGACCAGATACAGGATGCAGTGGATCAACTGGTGGCAGTTCGTCTTCTCCAGCTACAGGAGGTCGAGGAGTCGAAATGGATACAGCTAAAGCACTACACTTCAATGTTGGGTTTCCAGTGGTTCCAGGTGGACAAGTACAAAGTGGACGGTGTACTACTGTTTGGCAGTCAGCATTATCACCACATATTCCTGGATGACACATATCGAAACAAAGTTGATTCACACACGAATTTTCTCTAGGACAATCATGAGAATTTTCACATCCAATGGGAATTGGTGGCGCAGTAGGAGGTGGAGGTGGCCTAACAGTTGGAGGAGGTGTGGGTCTAGGTATGGGCATTATGACTTCAGGAGGAAGTGGAGGTGAAGGTGTTGAAGACAGTGGATGAATGGGATCACCTGGAGGTAAGGGATGAGTTTCTTTGATTGGGGTAGGGACAGTGGTAGTTATCATATCCAATGCTATACACTTTCCTGTTGGATCACCAGTAGTGCCTTCAGGACAGTTACAAACTGGTCGGTGATCAGTGATTTGACAATCAGCATCTTCACCACATATTCCTAAGTTACAAACATCATAACACATGTAATTGAGGCAAGAGTTGTCCATTGGACATTCATCATTGTTTGTACAAGCAATAACTACAGGTGGAACAACTGGTGGTATTGGTGGTCTAGGTGTGGTTGGTTCTGGAGGTCTGGTAGTTGGTTCCTCTGCTATTGGTGGAGGAGGAGAAGAAGCTGGTTCATGTCCAGATATAATGGGTTGTCCAGGTGGTGCTGGAGTGGTCACTGCAAGTGGTGGAGGTAATGTAGATGGTGTCTCAATTGTCATGGCCATACATTTAATAGTAGGGTTGCCAGTGGTGCCTGGTGGACATATACATGATGGTCGATGACCAATGGTCGTACATTCAGCATTATGACCGCACAAACCTTGATAACAAACATCTAAACAAAGGCTGTTAACACATGTATTGTCATAACCACATTCATCATTACTTTCACAACCAATTGGAACAGGTGGTGGTGTTGGAACAACTTGTGGTTTTGGAATGGGTGGTTCTGTTGGTCGTGGTGGAGCCTCTGACACCATAGGTGGGGGAGTAGTGGAGGGAGGTCCAGCAACAGGTCGAATAATTTCATCATCAGGTACTGGTGTAAGTTCAGCAACTGGTTTTACAACTGCTGGTTCATCTGCTTCCATGGCTTCACACTTAATCTGTGGGTTACCAGTGGTCCCAGATGGACAAAGACACACTGGTCTGTGGTCAAGAGTCTTACAGTCAGCGTCTTCTCCACAGATTCCAATAGAGCAAGCATCATAACACAGGAGATTGAGACATGTATTGTCCTTATCACAGTCATCATTGTTCTCACATGCAACGGAGATGGGAGGTACTATAGGTGGAGGAGGAATGATGGGCAGAGGAGGTAGAGGTGGTCTCGATGTTGGCAGTTCAGCTGTGGGTGATGGAGTCGTAGAAGATGGACCAGATACAGGATGCAGTGGATCAACTGGTGGCAGTTCGTCTTCTCCAGCTACAGGAGGTCGAGGAGTCGAAATGGATACAGCTAAAGCACTACACTTCAATGTTGGGTTTCCAGTGGTTCCAGGTGGACAAGTACAAAGTGGACGGTGTACTACTGTTTGGCAGTCAGCATTATCACCACATATTCCTGGATGACACATATCGAAACAAAGTTGATTCACACACGAATTTTCTCTAGGACAATCATGAGAATTTTCACATCCAATGGGAATTGGTGGCGCAGTAGGAGGTGGAGGTGGCCTAACAGTTGGAGGAGGTGTGGGTCTAGGAATGGGCATTATGACTTCAGGAGGAAGTGGAGGTGAAGGTGTTGAAGACAGTGGATGAATGGGATCACCTGGAGGTAAGGGATGAGTTTCTTTGATTGGGGTAGGGACAGTGGTAGTTATCATATCCAATGCTATACACTTTCCTGTTGGATCACCAGTAGTGCCTTCAGGACAGTTACAAACTGGTCGGTGATCAGTGATTTGACAATCAGCATCTTCACCACATATTCCTAAGTTACAAACATCATAACACATGTAATTGAGGCAAGAGTTATCCATTGGACATTCATCATTGTTTTTGCAAGCAATAACTACAGGTGGAACAACTGGTGGTATTGGTGGTCTAGGTGTGGTTGGTTCTGGAGGTCTGGTAGTTGGTTCCTCTGCTATTGGTGGAGGAGGAGAAGAAGCTGGTTCATGTCCAGATATAATGGGTTGTCCAGGTGGTGCTGGAGTGGTCACTGCAAGTGGTGGAGGTAATGTAGATGGTGTCTCAATTGTCATGGCCATACATTTAATAGTAGGGTTGCCAGTGGTGCCTGGTGGACATATACATGATGGTCGATGACCAATGGTCGTACATTCAGCATTATGACCGCACAAACCTTGATGACAAACATCTAAACAAAGGCTGTTAACACATGTATTGTCATAACCACATTCATCATTACTTTCACAACCAATTGGAACAGGTGGTGGTGTTGGAACAACTTGTGGTTTTGGAATGGGTGGTTCTGTTGGTCGTGGTGGAGCCTCTGACACCATAGGTGGGGGAGTAGTGGAGGGAGGTCCAGCAACAGGTCGAATAATCTCATCATTAGATACTGGTGTAAGTTCTGCCACTGGTTTTATGATTACTGGTTCTTCTGCCTCCATGGCCACACACTTTGTCTGTGGGTCACCAGTGGTGCCTGGTGGACAAACACACACAAGTTGATGATTGAAACTTTGACAATCAGCATTTTCTCCACAGACTCCCGGATAACATACACTCACACAAAGCTTATTAATGCAGGAATTATCGGATGGGCATTCTTGTGAAGTTGAGCATCCTACGGGGACAGGAGCTGCAGTTGAAGGCAAAGGTGGTGGGGAAGGTAGCACAATGGGAGGTTGGGTAGACTGAGGCATTTCTGTTAATGGGGATGGTGTGATTGTTGTTGAACCTGGGATGGGCTGAGGTGGAGGAATATCATCCATTTCTATGATCTCAGTAATAGGGGGTGGTAAAGTTGTGGGTGTTTCCATGTTCATTGCTATGCATTTCACTTGGGGATCTCCTGTTAGGCCAGGAGGACAAAGACATACTGGTCTATGATCAAGTGTTCTGCAATTGGAATTTTCACCACAAAGTCCAAGAGTACATACATTATAACACAGGAGATTGAGACATGTATTGTCCATATTACAGTCATCATTGTTCTCACATGCAACGGAGACAGGAGGTACTATAGGAGGAGGAGGAATGATGGGCAGAGGAGGTAGAGGTGGTCTAGATGTTGGCAGTTCAGCTGTGGGTGATGGAGTCGTAGAAGATGGACCAGATACAGGATGCAGTGGACCATCTGGTGGCAGTTCGTCTTCTCCAGCTACAGGAGGTCGAGGAGTCGAAATGGAAACAGCTAAAGCACTACACTTCAATGTTGGATTACCAGTGGTTCCAGGTGGACAAGTACAAAGTGGACGGTGGTCTGATGTTTGGCAGTTAGCATTATCACCACATAACCCTGGGTAACACATATCTAAGCACATTCTATTTACACATGAATTATCTGAAGGACATTCATCTGAAGTCTCACAGCCTATGGGTACTGGACCAGGTGTTGGTGGTGATGGGGGTTGGGTTATTGGGGGCAGTGAAGGTCTTGATGTTGGTCGTTCGGTAAGCGGTGGAGGACTGGGGCTGGTTGGTTCAGCTATTGGATGTACAGGGTCCCCAAGTGGGCTATCTTCATATTCTGACATTGGAGGTTTATGTGTGGTGGGGCGTTCTGTTTGGGTTGACACACATCCTATGGTAGGATCTCCGGTCATTCCCGGAGGACACGAACACACAGGCCGATGGTCAGTAATTTTACAGTCAGAATCACCTCCACACACACCCAGACTACACACATCATAACATAATTGGTTGATGCATGAGCTGTCCATTGAACAATCATCATTGTTTTCACATGCAATAGGGAATGGTGGAACTATTGGAGTTGGCTCCTTTACAGGCATTGGAGGTTCAGTAGGTTTTTCAGGAGGGAATTCAGCCATTGGTGGAGGCAGTGGTCTTGATGGGTCTTTGATTGGAATTACCACTTCACCGTCTGGTACTTCCGCACTTTCGCCCATCGGCATAACTATTACTGGTCTCTCGGATAATAATGCAATACACTGTATGGTTGGGTTACCAGTAGTACCAGGAGGACAAGTACATGATGGCATATGTTCTACGGTTTGACAGCTGGCACTCTCTCCACACAGTCCGGGATAACAGATATCCATACACAGTTTATTGACACAAGAATTATCCTGTGGACATTCATCAACATTTTCACAACCAGTCATTATTGGAGGTGGACTGGGAGCAATTGGTAGTGGACTGGTGGTTGGCTCTGGAGGTCTGGGTGTGGGATGTTCTGCTACAGCTGGAGGAAGCTCAGAAGATGGACCAGCAAGTGGTTTCAGTGGTTCCTCTGGGTCATGAGGTGGTCGGTCAGCCAATGGAGGCAATGTAGGTATTCTGTCTGTTGTCATGCCTGTGCAACTTGTTTGTGGATTTCCAGTTGTTCCAGGTGGACATAAACACACTGGACGATGATTATGTGTTTTACATTCTGCATCTTCACCACACATGTGAAGGCCACATGCATTTAAGCACATCATATTTATACAGGAATTGTCCATTTCACAATCATCATTGTTTTCACAGGATATCATTACTGGAGGCACAATAGGAGGTGGAGGCGGTTGTGCAATGGGAGGTTCAGGAGGAGGTCGAGTTGCTTCTTCTGCTAGAGGTGATGGTGGGACAGTGGTGGCACCTGGTACTGGTCGGATTGGAGCCTCACTTGGTGGGGGCTTGGCTCCTGCTATGGGAGGGAGTTCGGTCTGTACATCAAAAGCCATTGCTGAGCACTTCACTGTTGGATTACCAGTGGTTCCAGGTGGACAAGTACAAAGTGGACGGTGGTCTGATGTTTGGCAGTTAGCATTATCACCACATAACCCTGGGTAACACATATCTAAGCACATTCTATTTACACATGAATTATCTGAAGGACATTCATCTGAAGTCTCACAGCCTATGGGTACTGGACCAGGTGTTGGTGGTGATGGGGGTTGGGTTATTGGGGGCAGTGAAGGTCTTGATGTTGGTCGTTCGGTAAGCGGTGGAGGACTGGGGCTGGTTGGTTCAGCTATTGGATGTACAGGGTCCCCAAGTGGGCTATCTTCATATTCTGACATTGGAGGTTTATGTGTGGTGGGACGTTCTGTTTGGGTTGACACACATCCTATGGTAGGATCTCCGGTCATTCCCGGAGGACACGAACACACAGGCCGATGTTCAGTAATTTTACAGTCAGTATCATCCCCACACACACCCAGACTACACACATCATAACATAAATTGTTGATGCAAGAATTATCAGTGGTACAGTCATCATTGTTTTCACAAGCAATTGCAATCGGTGGAATAATTGGTGGTGGAGTATGAGTTGTTGGTACAATATATGGTGATTTTGTTATGTCCTCCATTAAAGGTGGAGGCATGGTTACAGTGGGACCAGCTATGGGTACTATGGATATATCTTCCAGAATATTTGGTATCCCTGCTATGGGTTCTTTTGCTGATGGATATTCAGCCTCCATAGCATAACATCCTTCAGTTGGGTTTCCAGTCGTGCCTGGAGGGCAATCACATTTAGGACGATGATTATCCATTTTACAAACAGCATTTGGGCCGCAAGGGTTTGGACTACAGATGTCAAGACACAGTCTGTTTATACAAGTTGTTTCAAACCTACACTGTTGGTTACTTTCACAACCAATGATTACTGGAGGTGAAGTAGGAATAGGAGTTGTTGGTGGGAGTTCAGTAGTTGGTCGAGGTGGTCTTGTTTCTGCTAGTGGTGGAGGGTGCGTGGTTGAATCTGAAATTGGATGAATTGGGTCTTCATGTACCTGTGGATCTTCGGATATGGGAGGCTCTGTTGTTGAACTCTCAGTAAATATAGATATGCAATTCAATTGAGGATCTCCAGTTGTACCAGGAGGACAAAGGCATACAGGTCTATGACTAATAGTTCTGCAATCTGCATCATCACCACATATACCAATAGAGCATGCATCATAGCAGAGCATATTAAGGCAAGTGTTATCAGTATCACATTCATCATTATTTTTACATGCTATAGGAACAGAGGGAAGTAATGTAGGAGGAGAAGGAGCAGTCAAAAGGGGTTCTGGTGTAGTAAGTGTTCCATGTTCTACTAGTGGAGAACTGGTTGAGGTGGTGTGTGCAATAGCAATAATGGTAGGATCTAATAGTGTTGCTTCATCTCCAGCTACTGGTGGGAAAATTATATGTTCTTCGAAAGCCATTGCTGAGCACTTCATTGTTGGATTACCAGTGGTTCCAGGTGGACAAGTACAAAGTGGACGGTGGTCTGATGTTTGGCAGTTAGCATTATCACCACATAACCCTGGGTAACACATATCTAAGCACATTCTATTTACACATGAATTATCTGAAGGACATTCATCTGAAGTCTCACAGCCTATGGGTACTGGACCAGGTGTTGGTGGTGATGGGGGTTGGGTTATTGGGGGCAGTGAAGGTCTTGATGTTGGTCGTTCGGTAAGCGGTGGAGGACTGGGGCTGGTTGGTTCAGCTATTGGATGTACAGGGTCCCCAAGTGGGCTATCTTCATATTCTGACATTGGAGGTTTATGTGTGGTGGGACGTTCTGTTTGGGTTGACACACATCCTATGGTAGGATCTCCGGTCATTCCCGGAGGACACAAACACACAGGCCGGTGGTCAATAATTTTACAGTCAGAATCATCCCCACACACACCCAGACTACACACATCATAACATAATTGGTTAATGCATGAGCTGTCAACAGTACAATAATCATTGTTCTTGCAAGCAATTGCAATGGAGGGCATTAAGGGAGGTGGTACTGGTGCAATGAAAGGAGACTCAGTAGTTGTAATTGGAGGAAACACAACAATTGGTGGAGGAAAAGTATTTGTTGAACCTTTTAATGGGATAATTGCATCATCGTCTAATTCCTCAGCACTTTCAGCGATTGGGGTGATTGTAACTGGTCTTTCAGCTATTAGAGCCAAACATTGATGGGTTGGGTTACCAGTGGTACCTGGAGGACAAGTACATAAAGGTTTATGGTCATGAGTAGCACAATCTGCATTTTCACCACATAATGCGGGGTGACATATATCAAAACACAATCTATTCACACACGTATTTTCTCGAGGACAATGACTATTACTTTCACAACCAATCATTATTGGAGGTGGACTGGGAGCAATTGGTAGTGGACTGGTGGTTGGCTCTGGAGGTCTGGGTGTGGGATGTTCTGCTACAGCCTGAGGAAGCTCAGAAGATGGACCAGCAAGTGGTTTCAGTGGTTCCTCTTGGTGATGAGGTGGTCGGTCAGCCAATGGAGGCAATGTAGGTACCCAAGTTGTTTCAATACCTTTGCAACTTGTTTGTGGATTTCCAGTTGTTCCAGGTGGACATAAACACACTGGACGATGATTATGTGTTTTACATTCTGCATCTTCACCACACATGTGAAGGCCACATGCATTTAAGCACATCATATTTATACAGGAATTGTCCATTTCACAATCATCATTGTTTTCACAGGATATCATTACTGGAGGCACAATAGGAGGTGGAGGCGGTTGTGCAATGGGAGGTTCAGGAGGAGGTCGAGTTGCTTCTTCTGCTAGAGGTGATGGTGGGACAGTGGTGGCACCTGGTACTGGTCGGATTGGAGCCTCACTTGGTGGGGGCTTGGCTCCTGCTATGGGAGGGAGTTCGGTCTGTACATCAAAAGCCATTGCTGAGCACTTCACTGTTGGATTACCAGTGGTTCCAGGTGGACAAGTACAAAGTGGACGGTGGTCTGATGTTTGGCAGTTAGCATTATCACCACATAACCCTGGGTAACACATATCTAAGCACATTCTATTTACACATGAATTATCTGAAGGACATTCATCTGAAGTCTCACAGCCTATGGGTACTGGACCAGGTGTTGGTGGTGATGGGGGTTGGGTTATTGGGGGCAGTGAAGGTCTTGATGTTGGTCGTTCGGTAAGCGGTGGAGGACTGGGGCTGGTTGGTTCAGCTATTGGATGTACAGGGTCCCCAAGTGGGCTATCTTCATATTCTGACATTGGAGGTTTATGTGTGGTGGGACGTTCTGTTTGGGTTGACACACATCCTATGGTAGGATCTCCGGTCATTCCCGGAGGACACGAACACACAGGCCGATGGTCAGTAATTTTACAGTCAGAATCACCTCCACACACGCCCAGACTACACACATCATAACATAATTGGTTGATGCATGAGCTGTCCATTGAACAATCATCATTGTTTTCACATGCAATAGGGAATGGTGGAACTATTGGAGTTGGCTTCTTTACAGGCATTGGAGGTTCAGTAGGTTTCTCAGGAGGGAATTCAGCCATTGGTGGAGGCAGTGGTCTTGATGGGTCTTTGATTGGAATTACCACTTCATCGTCTGGTACTTCCGCACTTTCGCCCATCGGCATAACTATTACTGGTCTCTCGGAGAGTAATGCAATACACTGTATGGTTGGGTTACCAGTGGTACCAGGAGGACAAGTACATGATGGCATATGTTCTACGGTTTGACAGCTGGCACTCTCTCCACACAGTCCGGGATAACAGATATCCATACACAGTTTATTGACACAAGAATTATCCTGTGGACATTCATCAACATTTTCACAACCAGTCATTATTGGAGGTGGACTGGGAGCAATTGGTAGTGGACTGGTGGTTGGCTCTGGAGGTCTGGGTGTGGGATGTTCTGCTACAGCTGGAGGAAGCTCAGAAGATGGACCAGCAAGTGGTTTCAGTGGTTCCTCTGGGTCATGAGGTGGTCGGTCAGCCAATGGAGGCAATGTAGGTATTCTGTCTGTTGTCATGCCTGTGCAACTTGTTTGTGGATTTCCAGTTGTTCCAGGTGGACATAAACACACTGGACGATGATTATGTGTTTTACATTCTGCATCTTCACCACACATGTGAAGGCCACATGCATTTAAGCACATCATATTTATACAGGAATTGTCCATTTCACAATCATCATTATTTTCACAGGATATCATTACTGGAGGCACAATAGGAGGTGGAGGCGGTTGTGCAATGGGAGGTTCAGGAGGAGGTCGAGTTGCTTCTTCTGCTAGAGGTGATGGTGGGACAGTGGTGGCACCTGGTACTGGTCGGATTGGAGCCTCACTTGGTGGGGGCTTGGCTCCTGCTATGGGAGGGAGTTCGGTCTGTACATCAAAAGCCATTGCTGAGCACTTCACTGTTGGATTACCAGTGGTTCCAGGTGGACAAGTACAAAGTGGACGGTGGTCTGATGTTTGGCAGTTAGCATTATCACCACATAACCCTGGGTAACACATATCTAAGCACATTCTATTTACACATGAATTATCTGAAGGACATTCATCTGAAGTCTCACAGCCTATGGGTACTGGACCAGGTGTTGGTGGTGATGGGGGTTGGGTTATTGGGGGCAGTGAAGGTCTTGATGTTGGTCGTTCGGTAAGCGGTGGAGGACTGGGGCTGGTTGGTTCAGCTATTGGATGTACAGGGTCCCCAAGTGGGCTATCTTCATATTCTGACATTGGAGGTTTATGTGTGGTGGGACGTTCTGTTTGGGTTGACACACATCCTATGGTAGGATCTCCGGTCATTCCCGGAGGACACGAACACACAGGCCGATGGTCAGTAATTTTACAGTCAGAATCACCTCCACACACGCCCAGACTACACACATCATAACATAATTGGTTGATGCATGAGCTGTCCATTGAACAATCATCATTGTTTTCACATGCAATAGGGAATGGTGGAACTATTGGAGTTGGCTTCTTTACAGGCATTGGAGGTTCAGTAGGTTTCTCAGGAGGGAATTCAGCCATTGGTGGAGGCAGTGGTCTTGATGGGTCTTTGATTGGAATTACCACTTCATCGTCTGGTACTTCCGCACTTTCGCCCATCGGCATAACTATTACTGGTCTCTCGGAGAGTAATGCAATACACTGTATGGTTGGGTTACCAGTGGTACCAGGAGGACAAGTACATGATGGCATATGTTCTACGGTTTGACAGCTGGCACTCTCTCCACACAGTCCGGGATAACAGATATCCATACACAGTTTATTGACACAAGAATTATCCTGTGGACATTCATCAACATTTTCACAACCAGTCATTATTGGAGGTGGACTGGGAGCAATTGGTAGTGGACTGGTGGTTGGCTCTGGAGGTCTGGGTGTGGGATGTTCTGCTACAGCTGGAGGAAGCTCAGAAGATGGACCAGCAAGTGGTTTCAGTGGTTCCTCTTGGTGATGAGGTGGTCGGTCAGCCAATGGAGGCAATGTAGGTACCCAAGTTGTTTCAATACCTTTGCAACTTGTTTGTGGATTTCCAGTTGTTCCAGGTGGACATAAACACACTGGACGATGTTTGTGTGTTTTACATTCTGCATCTTCACCACACATGTGAAGGCCACATGCATTTAAGCACATCATATTTATACAGGAATTGTCCATTTCACAATCATCGTTATTTTCACAGGATATCATTACTGGAGGCACAATAGGAGGTGGAGGCGGTTGTGCAATGGGAGGTTCAGGAGGAGGTCGAGTTGCTTCTTCTGCTAGAGGTGATGGTGGGACAGTGGTGGCACCTGGTACTGGTCGGATTGGAGCCTCACTTGGTGGGGGCTTGGCTCCTGCTATGGGAGGGAGTTCGGTCTGTACATCAAAAGCCATTGCTGAGCACTTCACTGTTGGATTACCAGTGGTTCCAGGTGGACAAGTACAAAGTGGACGGTGGTCTGATGTTTGGCAGTTAGCATTATCACCACATAACCCTGGGTAACACATATCTAAGCACATTCTATTTACACATGAATTATCTGAAGGACATTCATCTGAAGTCTCACAGCCTATGGGTACTGGACCAGGTGTTGGTGGTGATGGGGGTTGGGTTATTGGGGGCAGTGAAGGTCTTGATGTTGGTCGTTCGGTAAGCGGTGGAGGACTGGGGCTGGTTGGTTCAGCTATTGGATGTACAGGGTCCCCAATTGGGCTATCTTCATATTCTGACATTGGAGGTTTATGTGTGGTGGGACGTTCTGTTTGGGTTGACACACATCCTATGGTAGGGTCTCCGGTCATTCCCGGAGGACACGAACACACAGGCCGATGGTCAGTAATTTTACAGTCAGAATCACCTCCACACATGCCCAGACTACACACATCATAACATAATTGGTTGATGCATGAGCTGTCCATTGAACAATCATCATTGTTTTCACATGCAATAGGGAATGGTGGAACTATTGGAGTTGGCTTCTTTACAGGCATTGGAGGTTCAGTAGGTTTCTCAGGAGAGAATTCAGCCATTGGTGGAGGCAGTGGTCTTGATGGGTCTTTGATTGGAATTACCACTTCATCGTCTGGTACTTCCGCACTTTCGCCCATCGGCATAACTATTACTGGTCTCTCGGAGAGTAATGCAATACACTGTATGGTTGGGTTACCAGTGGTACCAGGAGGACAAGTACATGATGGCATATGTTCTACGGTTTGACAGCTGGCACTCTCTCCACACAGTCCGGGATAACAGATATCCATACACAGTTTATTGACACAAGAATTATCCTGTGGACATTCATCAACATTTTCACAACCAGTCATTATTGGAGGTGGACTGGGAGCAATTGGTAGTGGACTGGTGGTTGGCTCTGGAGGTCTGGGTGTGGGATGTTCTGCTACAGCTGGAGGAAGCTCAGAAGATGGACCAGCAAGTGGTTTCAGTGGTTCCTCTGGGTCATGAGGTGGTCGGTCAGCCAATGGAGGCAATGTAGGTATTCTGTCTGTTGTCATGCCTGTGCAACTTGTTTGTGGATTTCCAGTTGTTCCAGGTGGACATAAACACACTGGACGATGATTATGTGTTTTACATTCTGCATCTTCACCACACATGTGAAGGCCACATGCATTTAAGCACATCATATTTATACAGGAATTGTCCATTTCACAATCATCATTGTTTTCACAGGATATCATTACTGGAGGCACAATAGGAGGTGGAGGCGGTTGTGCAATGGGAGGTTCAGGAGGAGGTCGAGTTGCTTCTTCTGCTAGAGGTGATGGTGGGACAGTGGTGGCACCTGGTACTGGTCGGATTGGAGCCTCACTTGGTGGGGGCTTGGCTCCTGCTATGGGAGGGAGTTCGGTCTGTACATCAAAAGCCATTGCTGAGCACTTCACTGTTGGATTACCAGTGGTTCCAGGTGGACAAGTACAAAGTGGACGGTGGTCTGATGTTTGGCAGTTAGCATTATCACCACATAACCCTGGGTAACACATATCTAAGCACATTCTATTTACACATGAATTATCTGAAGGACATTCATCTGAAGTCTCACAGCCTATGGGTACTGGACCAGGTGTTGGTGGTGATGGGGGTTGGGTTATTGGGGGCAGTGAAGGTCTTGATGTTGGTCGTTCGGTAAGCGGTGGAGGACTGGGGCTGGTTGGTTCAGCTATTGGATGTACAGGGTCCCCAAGTGGGCTATCTTCATATTCTGACATTGGAGGTTTATGTGTGGTGGGACGTTCTGTTTGGGTTGACACACATCCTATGGTAGGATCTCCGGTCATTCCCGGAGGACACGAACACACAGGCCGATGGTCAGTAATTTTACAGTCAGAATCACCTCCACACATGCCCAGACTACACACATCATAACATAATTGGTTGATGCATGAGCTGTCCATTGAACAATCATCATTGTTTTCACATGCAATAGGGAATGGTGGAACTATTGGAGTTGGCTTCTTTACAGGCATTGGAGGTTCAGTAGGTTTCTCAGGAGGGAATTCAGCCATTGGTGGAGGCAGTGGTCTTGATGGGTCTTTGATTGGAATTACCACTTCATCGTCTGGTACTTCCGCACTTTCGCCCATCGGCATAACTATTACTGGTCTCTCGGAGAGTAATGCAATACACTGTATGGTTGGGTTACCAGTGGTACCAGGAGGACAAGTACATGATGGCATATGTTCTACGGTTTGACAGCTGGCACTCTCTCCACACAGTCCGGGATAACAGATATCCATACACAGTTTATTGACACAAGAATTATCCTGTGGACATTCATCAACATTTTCACAACCAGTCATTATTGGAGGTGGACTGGGAGCAATTGGTAGTGGACTGGTGGTTGGCTCTGGAGGTCTGGGTGTGGGATGTTCTGCTACAGCTGGAGGAAGCTCAGAAGATGGACCAGCAAGTGGTTTCAGTGGTTCCTCTTGGTGATGAGGTGGTCGGTCAGCCAATGGAGGCAATGTAGGTACCCAAGTTGTTTCAATACCTTTGCAACTTGTTTGTGGATTTCCAGTTGTTCCAGGTGGACATAAACACACTGGACGATGATTATGTGTTTTACATTCTGCATCTTCACCACACATGTGAAGGCCACATGCATTTAAGCACATCATATTTATACAGGAATTGTCCATTTCACAATCATCATTGTTTTCACAGGATATCATTACTGGAGGCACAATAGGAGGTGGAGGCGGTTGTGCAATGGGAGGTTCAGGAGGAGGTCGAGTTGCTTCTTCTGCTAGAGGTGATGGTGGGACAGTGGTGGCACCTGGTACTGGTCGGATTGGAGCCTCACTTGGTGGGGGCTTGGCTCCTGCTATGGGAGGGAGTTCGGTCTGTACATCAAAAGCCATTGCTGAGCACTTCACTGTTGGATTACCAGTGGTTCCAGGTGGACAAGTACAAAGTGGACGGTGGTCTGATGTTTGGCAGTTAGCATTATCACCACATAACCCTGGGTAACACATATCTAAGCACATTCTATTTACACATGAATTATCTGAAGGACATTCATCTGAAGTCTCACAGCCTATGGGTACTGGACCAGGTGTTGGTGGTGATGGGGGTTGGGTTATTGGGGGCAGTGAAGGTCTTGATGTTGGTCGTTCGGTAAGCGGTGGAGGACTGGGGCTGGTTGGTTCAGCTATTGGATGTACAGGGTCCCCAAGTGGGCTATCTTCATATTCTGACATTGGAGGTTTATGTGTGGTGGGACGTTCTGTTTGGGTTGACACACATCCTATGGTAGGATCTCCGGTCATTCCCGGAGGACACGAACACACAGGCCGATGGTCAGTAATTTTACAGTCAGAATCACCTCCACACATGCCCAGACTACACACATCATAACATAATTGGTTGATGCATGAGCTGTCCATTGAACAATCATCATTGTTTTCACATGCAATAGGGAATGGTGGAACTATTGGAGTTGGCTTCTTTACAGGCATTGGAGGTTCAGTAGGTTTCTCAGGAGGGAATTCAGCCATTGGTGGAGGCAGTGGTCTTGATGGGTCTTTGATTGGAATTACCACTTCATCGTCTGGTACTTCCGCACTTTCGCCCATCGGCATAACTATTACTGGTCTCTCGGAGAGTAATGCAATACACTGTATGGTTGGGTTACCAGTGGTACCAGGAGGACAAGTACATGATGGCATATGTTCTACGGTTTGACAGCTGGCACTCTCTCCACACAGTCCGGGATAACAGATATCCATACACAGTTTATTGACACAAGAATTATCCTGTGGACATTCATCAACATTTTCACAACCAGTCATTATTGGAGGTGGACTGGGAGCAATTGGTAGTGGACTGGTGGTTGGCTCTGGAGGTCTGGGTGTGGGATGTTCTGCTACAGCTGGAGGAAGCTCAGAAGATGGACCAGCAAGTGGTTTCAGTGGTTCCTCTGGGTCATGAGGTGGTCGGTCAGCCAATGGAGGCAATGTAGGTATTCTGTCTGTTGTCATGCCTGTGCAACTTGTTTGTGGATTTCCAGTTGTTCCAGGTGGACATAAACACACTGGACGATGATTATGTGTTTTACATTCTGCATCTTCACCACACATGTGAAGGCCACATGCATTTAAGCACATCATATTTATACAGGAATTGTCCATTTCACAATCATCATTGTTTTCACAGGATATCATTACTGGAGGCACAATAGGAGGTGGAGGCGGTTGTGCAATGGGAGGTTCAGGAGGAGGTCGAGTTGCTTCTTCTGCTAGAGGTGATGGTGGGACAGTGGTGGCACCTGGTACTGGTCGGATTGGAGCCTCACTTGGTGGGGGCTTGGCTCCTGCTATGGGAGGGAGTTCGGTCTGTACATCAAAAGCCATTGCTGAGCACTTCACTGTTGGATTACCAGTGGTTCCAGGTGGACAAGTACAAAGTGGACGGTGGTCTGATGTTTGGCAGTTAGCATTATCACCACATAACCCTGGGTAACACATATCTAAGCACATTCTATTTACACATGAATTATCTGAAGGACATTCATCTGAAGTCTCACAGCCTATGGGTACTGGACCAGGTGTTGGTGGTGATGGGGGTTGGGTTATTGGGGGCAGTGAAGGTCTTGATGTTGGTCGTTCGGTAAGCGGTGGAGGACTGGGGCTGGTTGGTTCAGCTATTGGATGTACAGGGTCCCCAAGTGGGCTATCTTCATATTCTGACATTGGAGGTTTATGTGTGGTGGGACGTTCTGTTTGGGTTGACACACATCCTATGGTAGGATCTCCGGTCATTCCCGGAGGACACGAACACACAGGCCGATGGTCAGTAATTTTACAGTCAGAATCACCTCCACACATGCCCAGACTACACACATCATAACATAATTGGTTGATGCATGAGCTGTCCATTGAACAATCATCATTGTTTTCACATGCAATAGGGAATGGTGGAACTATTGGAGTTGGCTTCTTTACAGGCATTGGAGGTTCAGTAGGTTTCTCAGGAGGGAATTCAGCCATTGGTGGAGGCAGTGGTCTTGATGGGTCTTTGATTGGAATTACCACTTCATCGTCTGGTACTTCCGCACTTTCGCCCATCGGCATAACTATTACTGGTCTCTCGGAGAGTAATGCAATACACTGTATGGTTGGGTTACCAGTGGTACCAGGAGGACAAGTACATGATGGCATATGTTCTACAGTTTGACAGCTGGCACTCTCTCCACACAGTCCGGGATAACAGATATCCATACACAGTTTATTGACACAAGAATTATCCTGTGGACATTCATCAACATTTTCACAACCAGTCATTATTGGAGGTGGACTGGGAGCAATTGGTTGTTGACTGGTGGTTGGCTCTGGAGGTCTGGGTGTGGGATGTTCTGCTACAGCTGGAGGAAGCTCAGAAGATGGACCAGCAAGTGGTTTCAGTGGTTCCTCTGGGTCATGAGGTGGTCGGTCAGCCAATGGAGGCAATGTAGGTATTCTGTCTGTGGTCATGCCTGTGCAACTTATCTGTGGATTTCCAGTTGTCCCAGATGGACATATACACACTGGACGATGTTTGTAAGTTTTACATTCGGCATCTTCACCACATGAATTTAGAGTACATGCATCATAACACATCAAATTTATACAAGAACTGTCCATTTCACAATCATCATTATTTTCACAGGATATTATTACTGGAGGCACAATAGGAGGTGGAGGCGGTTGTGCAATGGGAGGTTCAGGAGGAGGTCGAGTTGCTTCTTCTGCTAGAGGTGATGGTGGGACAGTGGTGGCACCTGGTACTGGTCGGATTGGAGCCTCACTTGGTGGGGGCTTGGCTCCTGCTATGGGAGGGAGTTCGGTCTGTACATCAAAAGCCATTGCTGAGCACTTCACTGTTGGATTACCAGTGGTTCCAGGTGGACAAGTACAAAGTGGACGGTGGTCTGATGTTTGGCAGTTAGCATTATCACCACATAACCCTGGGTAACACATATCTAAGCACATTCTATTTACACATGAATTATCTGAAGGACATTCATCTGAAGTCTCACAGCCTATGGGTACTGGACCAGGTGTTGGTGGTGATGGGGGTTGGGTTATTGGGGGCAGTGAAGGTCTTGATGTTGGTCGTTCGGTAAGCGGTGGAGGACTGGGGCTGGTTGGTTCAGCTATTGGATGTACAGGGTCCCCAAGTGGGCTATCTTCATATTCTGACATTGGAGGTTTATGTGTGGTGGGACGTTCTGTTTGGGTTGACACACATCCTATGGTAGGATCTCCGGTCATTCCCGGAGGACACGAACACACAGGCCGATGGTCAGTAATTTTACAGTCAGAATCACCTCCACACATGCCCAGACTACACACATCATAACATAATTGGTTGATGCATGAGCTGTCCATTGAACAATCATCATTGTTTTCACATGCAATAGGGAATGGTGGAACTATTGGAGTTGGCTTCTTTACAGGCATTGGAGGTTCAGTAGGTTTCTCAGGAGGGAATTCAGCCATTGGTGGAGGCAGTGGTCTTGATGGGTCTTTGATTGGAATTACCACTTCATCGTCTGGTACTTCCGCACTTTCGCCCATCGGCATAACTATTACTGGTCTCTCGGAGAGTAATGCAATACACTGTATGGTTGGGTTACCAGTGGTACCAGGAGGACAAGTACATGATGGCATATGTTCTACGGTTTGACAGCTGGCACTCTCTCCACACAGTCCGGGATAACAGATATCCATACACAGTTTATTGACACAAGAATTATCCTGTGGACATTCATCAACATTTTCACAACCAGTCATTATTGGAGGTGGACTGGGAGCAATTGGTAGTGGACTGGTGGTTGGCTCTGGAGGTCTGGGTGTGGGATGTTCTGCTACAGCTGGAGGAAGCTCAGAAGATGGACCAGCAAGTGGTTTCAGTGGTTCCTCTGGGTCATGAGGTGGTCGGTCAGCCAATGGAGGCAATGTAGGTATTCTGTCTGTTGTCATGCCTGTGCAACTTGTTTGTGGATTTCCAGTTGTTCCAGGTGGACATAAACACACTGGACGATGATTATGTGTTTTACATTCTGCATCTTCACCACACATGTGAAGGCCACATGCATTTAAGCACATCATATTTATACAGGAATTGTCCATTTCACAATCATCATTGTTTTCACAGGATATCATTACTGGAGGCACAATAGGAGGTGGAGGCGGTTGTGCAATGGGAGGTTCAGGAGGAGGTCGAGTTGCTTCTTCTGCTAGAGGTGATGGTGGGACAGTGGTGGCACCTGGTACTGGTCGGATTGGAGCCTCACTTGGTGGGGGCTTGGCTCCTGCTATGGGAGGGAGTTCGGTCTGTACATCAAAAGCCATTGCTGAGCACTTCATTGTTGGATTACCAGTAGTTCCAGGTGGACAAGTACAAAGTGGTCGGTGGTCTGATGTTTGGCAGTCAGCATTCTCTCCACAAAACCCAGGATAGCATATATCAATGCAAAGTTTATTAACACAAGAATTATCAGATGGGCATTGTTGTGATGTTTCACAGCCCACTACAACAGGACCAGGTGTTGGTGGTTTGGGTGGCTCTGATAGTGGTGGTGGCTTGGGTCTTGGTTTTGGAGGTTCAATTACTGGTGGTAACATTGTTGTGGTTGTTGCAGCTACTGGGTGTCCCTGATATATATCATCAGGGATTTTGGTCTCTGCTATCGGTGGCATTATTGCTGGTTTCTCTGTTAGTACTGCTACACATTTACTTACAGGATTCCCAGTTGTACCAGGTGGACATATACAAACTGGTCGATGTGAAGTTATCTTACATTCAGCATCCTCTCCACAAAAGCCCAGCGAACAAACATCATAGCACAGACGATTATAGCAGGTATTATCCTGGGCACAATCATCGTTATTTTCACATGCAATTACAATTGGGGGAACAATCGGTGGCATTGGCTGCTTTGGTGGTTCATATGAAGGTGGTCTTATTGTTGGTGATGTAGCAACTGGAGGAAGTGCAGTAGATCCAGGAATGCTGACTGGCTTGATAGGGTACATTGGCAGCGTTGATGATGTCTCGGCTATTGGTGGTGGAAAAGTTACTGGTCGTTCTGTTTGTTGTGCTATACATCCGATTGTTGGATTTCCTGTGGTTCCTTCGGGACATGTGCATATAGGTCGATTATTGACAGTCTGACATGCTGCATGCTCCCCACACAATGAAAGAGTGCAAATGTCACTACAAATACGATTAATGCATGTACTGTCAACGGAACATTGATCATTACTTTCACATCCTTTCACAATTAAAGGTATTTGATGAACTGGTATACGTGGTGAGGTATGTGGATAGAATGAATCTCTTACTGTGTTAGGATACTCAGCAACTGGGTGTGGGGTTGTAGTAGTTAAAGCAATAGGGGTAGGATTAGTGATGGGAGGGAATGTAGGTCTTTCAACTATGGGTGGAAGACGATAACAGTTATAGCCTGAGCCTGTATACCCGAAAACACAAGAACAGATTGGAAAATGGTTGTCAGTAAAACAGTCAGCATAGGGTGAGCAAGGATTAGAAACTATACATGGATTTATACACATCCTCTGATCACAAGCCTTGGTAGGTGGACAGTCACGGTCATAGAGGCACTCAGGAGGAGGCTTAGCAGGTGCTGGCTTTTTGCATTCAATTAAAGGATTACCAATATATCCTGGCCGACACTCACAATATGGACGGTGATTATTAGCCTGACATTGTGTATGCAGTCCACGACAAATGTTGGCGACATCGCACACCAGGTCACATTGGAACTTGTGGCACATTTGGTCATTGTCACAGTGTTTGTCTAAGGTACATTCATAGTCAATCTGTGGGGTTGAGGGGACTGTTGCTACTCCAGGTCTGACTGTGGTGTGAGTTGGGTAATGAGCTATGGGTGAGGGAGTACTGGTGGTTGTGGTGGGCAGCTCACAGTAATAACCATTGCCTACATATCCACGGGTGCATTCACACTGAGGCAAATGAGCTACAACCGAGCACTCTGCCTGATGTGAGCAGGGACTTGCTAGCCGGCATGGGTTGATGCAACGTCTTTCAGCACAAGCTCTGTCTTGTGGGCAATCTACATCAACCAAACACTCAGGTCTTGGAGTTGTATACAAGGGGATGCACCGAGTTAGTGGATTGCCATGGAACCCAGCTGGGCATTTGCAGACAGGGCGGTGATGAATAACAGTACACTCCGCTCCGGCAGCACATGGGGTGGCGGCAGCACATGGGTTGATGCACCGATGATTGATGCAAGTGTGTATTGGGGCACAATGTGAGTTATCCTTGCACTCTGGGGATGGGGGTGAGGGGGAGGATGGGGTCAGAGTTGAGGATGGGATGGAGGGTGGTTCTACAAGCAAAGGTTTATGAATAAGGGTGCAACCTCGACGAGGGTTGCCGGTATATTCAGAGAGGCAGTAGCATAGAGGAACATTGTTAATAACTAAACATTCAGTGTTAAAGCCACATGCACTCGGGGAGCAATGTAAGGATGGCGGTGGTGCTGAAAAGTTAGGGATCATGCAATTAAAACATGCACAAAACATACAGCTATTTAGAATTTATACATAATTGTACACATGCTCATACTTAAACACTTGATGCAAACAATATCACAAATGGGAAAGATTGAGTACAAACATGCTCTGTGTGTATTCATGCAATATAACATGCTCAGTTTCTTGTTTTTTTTTAACAATATGTTCATGCTACCAATGCATAAAACAATGACAATGCCACTCTGAACTAATGCAAGAAAATAACCTATTCAGCAAAGAAACCAAAACAGAAGTGCAATTTTCCCGAGAACTTCAAGGAGGGTACTTACATGGATGACATTCCACTTGAGGGTTTCCCTCGTAACCACGTGGACAAGTGCATTTGGGCTCATGGTTGATGACGTTGCAATGGGCGGCGACTCCACAAGAACCCGGGCACAAATCAATGCATTTCTGATTGATGCATGTAAGGTACAGAGGGCAATCAGAATTAATGGTGCACTCTGGTTTGCAACTCACAAATGGATTTCCAAAATAACCTGGGCGGCAAGTACAATCATAATGACCAATTTTCACTTCACAGTTGGCATTTACACCACAAGGGTCAGGATTGCAAGGATCCACTGGCACCACTGAAACAGCAGAAACATTCTTGTAGTGAGCTAACAAAAGAACTAGATGGAGTGTCGAGGTTTACATAAAACAGTTAAGAATTATTGGAGACAGAGATCCAAGTTTTCATCTGTACTTCAAACATCTCCCACATGTGCCTTGCAGTATAGGAAAATACTTGGAACTACTGTACTGTACTTCTAATTTTAATAGTTTACATCAAATTAAGTACATCAGATTAACTTAGTGGGTGAATGAAGTATGAATGACATCACACACAAGGAAAGTATGGATAAGGAACAACACCATTAGAGGCAGATCCTTTATGGACAGTTATGCTACTGCTTCTTCAGTTCAAAGGCCATATGCAAGAGTGAAACGTCGTCAATAAAGGTTCCTCCTCGTATAGTATTATTCCATATCCATTCTGTCAAGTTAATGCATATCTTAAGTCACAAGGAAAGTAGCTCACCTGGTTTTGGGTAGCATGCAACAACTGGATCCCCAGTGAAGCCATCTTCACAGCTGCATAGTGGGTTATGGCTGACAACACTACATACGGCCCTGGAACCGCAAGTACCCACACATGGATCTATACACTCAAAGTTTATGCAAGCCTTGCTCTGAGCACAGTCAGAGCTGACAGTACATTCAGTCTCGCATCCAACATCTGGATTGCCAGAGTAACCAGGTAGGCAGAAGCAGACGGCTCGTTCTGCCACCACTTGGCAAGAGGTGTACGGTCCACATGGTGTTGGGTTGCAAGGGTCAGGTGGTGCTCGAACTGGTTACAATATTAGAAACAATGTAATTATCTTCTTAATATTATAATACAAAATTCTTACTTTTAAAATCTTCCCAATACATTTCTTGTTAAAGAACATTGCACTATACAGTATCTGCACACTTATCTGGAGGCCCAGATGGATTGGATTATAACATCATGAAAAGAAAACTGTCCCTTAATATTATTAACTAAAAAATAAAATACAGTAACTAGACTTCAGTACTGTACAGAACAATACATCAAATTACAAAATATCGAACAGGAATAATTAATGGTTTTCAGCACTTACTTGGTGTACATTTTTTGAAGGGGTCACCAGTCATACGTCTTGGGCAAGTGCAAACTGGCTTATGGTTGACAACATTACAAATAGCATCAATACCACATCTGCCAGGGCAAGGATTTTCACATTTCTGATTGATACATGCAAGGTACTTTGGACAATCAGAGTTGGTAACACACTCTGGACGGCACTGGACATAAGGGTTTCCAAAATAGCCAGAAATACAAGTGCATTCTGCTCGGTTCCCGACAACACGGCAGTCAGCGTTGACACCACATTGAAGACAGGGGTCTGGTGGTTGTTGCTCTGGTTTTGGTATTGTTGCTGGAATATGTACAAAAATTTGTGTTAATTCTACTACTGTATGTACTGTACGGTAAAGTAATGAAGTGGAACGGAAGAAAATAAACAGATCTGAGAGCTTGCATGAGGTGGCACAGCATATAATATAATACTGTAATGAAAAATAAAAACAAGTAGCAGGCCATAGGGCATATGGTACTGTACTATGATGATACAGGAAAATGAACAAATAATAGGAAATAGAAATGTAGAATGAAAAGAGCACAAAAGAAGAAGGAGTACATACACATATACGCAACTATATGTACTTACAGCAAGAGCAGAAAGAGTAAGGTTTTACAGTGGAATGGACACAATATTGTATATAGAATTACAAACACAATGCACAATGACTAAGTATATGCTGAATTCACAGTAATATAAACCAATACTCCCAGAGTATAGTACAGTACTGTACATGAATATAGATGATCATACCCAGGGCTGGAAGAAGAGTTATTGCTGTAAATTTGACAAAACCTTTTTATCAGTTACATGACAAAGTTAGAAAATAGGTTCTTACCTTCCTCTACAGTGAGGCAGCTGTGATTACTCTATGACTGAGACACAAAAGGTAAGGTACTTACATACAGGGAAAGGCTTGCAGTGGATGAAAGGATCACCAGTCAGATGTCTGGGGCAGTAACATACAGGATTATGGTTATCCACTTCACATAATGCTTTAATGCCACAGATACCTATACAGGGATCAACGCACTTCAAATTTTGGCAAGCTCGGTCATCAGGGCAGTCTGAGTTGATAACACATTCTGGACGACAGTTGGGTGGCCTGTCAAAGTAGCCAGGCCGACATTCACACACAGGTCTGTCCCTCACTGTCCGGCATACTGAGTTAGGACCACACGGACTTGGCTGGCATGGGTCAGGCCTGGGTGTTGGGGCTACAACATGCTCCGGTTAACTTCTAGTTGGTTAATCATATATTGTTTTAAGTAAGAGTTTATCATGCAATATGCATCACAACCTGTCTAAGTGCATTACATAAATAAAAAGGTGCAAGTGCAAAAGACACGGTAAAGATTCATTACAATTGCTTTCAATGTACTTACTTGTTTCTATATGGCAAGCTCTGTAGGGGTCCCCACTGTAACCAGGCTTGCAGGAACACACAGGGTTATGAACAACTACTTTGCATTCAGTATTAATTCCACATGTGCCAGGACAAGGGTCTACACACTTTTCACGGACACAAGTTTTGTCAAAGGTGCACTGACTGCTGACAGTGCACTCTGGCTCACATTTATCATAGGGATTGCCATAATAGCCAGGAAGACAATGACAGTCTCCACTAAATCCTAATGGCAAGCATTCTGCATTTAGCCCACAAGGATTTGGTTCACACGGCTGCTGAATTCCTGGTGTAACTGCTGGTGGAGCTGTAACATGCAATACAGTGACATGCATAAGACATTCATTGTAATAATAAAGTACAGTAAGCTCAAGAGAATTATATAAACATGCAAGTTACTAATTATATGTCAAAAGTAAAATTCACTCATTAAGGATGATGCAGTGGTGAAAAATCTTACTTGGAATGGTGACAGCAATGGGCGGTACACGACACTCAGTGGTATATGGATCACCTTGTAGGCCTGGTGGACAGGAACATATTGGACGGTGGTTCACTACACTACACTGAGCACTGGGTCTACAAAACCCTGGACATGGGTCAACACACTTTTGGCGTTGACATGAAAACCCAATGTGGCAGTCACTGTCAAGAACACACTCAGGTCTACACACTAAATAGGGATCACCATAGAGGTCAGGCGGACACTGACAAATAAATCTATTCCCCTGGGGCAAACATATGGCATTGGCACCACAGGGATCTGATTCACAAGGGGCTATGGGTCTAATGGGTGGAGCAGGAGGATCTGGATGAACTACAAGTGGTTTTTGGGTAGTGCCTGGTGGTCCAGTGACTGGAATGACAGGCTGATGAACAATTGGTGGTTCTTTTCCAGCAATAGGTGGAAGAGTAATGGGTGGAGTGGCAGTAATGATGGGTGGTGGGGAGGGTGGGGAGACAATGGGAGGTTTTGGTGTGACCGGGATAAGGGTACATCGAATGAAGGGATCTCCGGTGTATCCTTGTCGGCAGCTACATATAGGATTATGGTTCACAACATCACAGGTGGTCTGAACACCACAGATACCCCTGCATGGATCACTACAACGGTTGTTGATACAAGCAAACACCATGGGACACTCGGCATGAACCACACACTCTGGTCGGCATACTGGAGGATTATCCACATATCCTGGCAGGCAGGTACATATAGGCTGACTATTCACCTCTCGACAGATGGCGTTAGGACCACAGGGGTTTCCAGCACAAGGGTTTTGTGGTGGAACTGGACTCACAACAACAGCTAAAGAAGGAAGAATAGACACCAGTCATTCATGCTGACCAGAACCTGTATAGATGCTCCTTGAAAACTATGTGTAGAGGAAGAACTATGCAGTTTAACATACATTATAACATGCCTCCATGCCAATGACTAATAACAAGTATGAAAAATAATTATTTAAATATTGAAGTAGTATGCAGTCAAAGTAACATGCTTTGTAAATCAAATAAAATCAATCATGCAAGGTTGTCTGACAGTGAGACACCAAGGTAAATACTGTACTGTAAGAAGATGACAGGAATACGCAAGGAGAAAGAGCATAATGATAACAATGAAAACTTGGTGACAGTACTCTTGCTTAAATGATATTTTTATTTTTTTTATTTTACACTTCAGGCCATAGAGTTCCTCTTAAAGTAAATATGATGAAATATGAACAATTACTTCACTAGAGTCCAAGCAACTGCATTGACCTCTAGTATTATCAGACATACAGTATATTGTTTCTGGTAGTACATTAATATATAATAATTGCACTGCTGCATGATGTAAGGTACTGTACTTAAATGCTTTTATTTTTGTTAATGTTTGGTAATTATCTGGAATTAGCAAGCTTTTCATACCAAAGCAGTTACCGTCATCTCACATTAGTTGACTGCAAACATCATTTAAAAAAACGTGATAACAACTTACTACATACAGTAGTTTGTTATGGTGGCCTAATCATAGAAGTGGAACTACAGGGAGCTAAACCTTTTTCAAGTCACGTGCCTGAAGAAACTAAAGTCATTTGTATAAACCAAATACTTCAGGTCATTCATGCTGTATAACCACAACTTATCCATCCTTGGTCTGCGGGAACTGACTTGTGACTTTACAAATACATAAAGAAACACAGTATGGGGGTCCCATGATGTTACTGGATGCTGCTGAATCATCCAAACTGTGCCACACATCAGACCTTAAGAAGATAGATACAGTACTCTCTGGGGGCTAGATTAGAGGGTTACTGATTCCTCCGCACTATGCCATGAAACAGATCTATTAACAACAATGAGGTAATCTATTTTGTGGTCGAGTTTGAAGGAATTTGTAGCCCTCCAATATACTGTACCAACAAGAGATTTTCCCCTCAACAAAAGCACTTTATTATGTTTCTTAGCACATGTTGGAGGAACTAGGAGCCTCCAATTGTCTAACTGCATCTTACTCCCTCAAAGTAAATAACTTTGAGGAACAAAAAAGACTTACCTGGTGTCTGGTGAACATCATAAACATGGAGACTCTTTATTCAAGGTCAAATGCAAGGCAAGTCATGGAAAGGTAACAACACTGACAGATATATTGTAAATGCTCTAAACACACTGAATGGATCATCATATCAGCCATTGTTTTGTTCTTGACTCTTTTGCATATGTCTCTATTCCTGACTCACTGAGTACTATACTATCATCTGAGGAAACACCAACCACACACAGAAAGGGAGTGTAGGTCAACTTACGCTTGGCACAGCGGATGTAAGGGTCGCCTGTGAGTTCCCTGGGGCAGTAACAGATTGGGTTGTGGTTGACGACTTCACACTCAGCACTGATGCCACAAACGCCAGGACAGGGGCTGGTACACTTCTGGTTGATGCAGGCAAGGTACGATGGACAGTCGGCATTGAGCAAACATTCTGGATGGCACCTGCATCAACCCAACCAAACAAGAAATGTGTGTTAGTTCTGTACAAGAAAATCTGCTGGTGGTCACTGATAGTTCTTCTCTCACTTTTATTTTCTAAGGGAAACATTAATTGCCTATATGCTTCATGAATTCTTAGCATCTCCCCAAACTAGAAGAAATAGCCCCTCCCAGGTCTTGAAAAACCCTGGCTACTCTATTATATGTACTGTACTGTACAAAACACATTAAGCACACTGTCAAATTTCAAATTTAGCCCTTGAATATTTGGTTCATGATCAATGTTGTATATTGAAATGTTAGAGGGTACTTTTCGTAGTACTAAGTAGAAGTGAGAGTGATACATACTCTGTATCACCCTGTAGTTATACAAGATCTCCTCTCTACTAAAAGTACAGCTAAGTGTAGGTAACTAGTGAGGTCGTGAGTACAGTACATGAATGAATGAAAGTGAATAAGTGAATAAGCACATATAAAATAAAAGACTACTGTTCATCTCACCGAGGAGGCTCGCCAAGAAAGCCGGGGTAGCAGGTACAAACAGGTCGGTTGTCTTCCACACGGCACTCTGCGTTGGGTCCACAAGGGTTGGGATAGCAAGGGTCTGATTGTGGTGGAGGAGCTGAGGTGGAGAGAGAAAAAATATGACCTGAGGAGACTGTGTAGAATACATTGGCCTCACTGTATACCGTGTCTCAAAATTATCACAGGCTGAAGACTGTGTCCAAAAATGTCCATGTGTGAGTGTGAAGTCACAAAATGGTCTCTGGTTGGAAACTGTCAAATAAAACTGGCCATCAAGCCGACAAAAAAGGTCTGGAAATTATCACGAAATGTATCTCAAAATGGTCATGGGTAGCTAGTCACAAACTGGGAGTGGCTTGTTCATCATACGTCCCAATGGTGTTATATAAAAAGGTCTCAAATTGTTGTACGTTGTCAGGTAGGTTTAAAAATGGACATACACTGTAGAAGTCCAAGAATCTTTGCTTGTAGGTTGCAGAGGGAAATTCCAGAAAGGTGAATAGCTGCAGTAGGAATTCCAGCATGGTTGTTTGTTGTAAATTATATGTAGAAGAATTTCCATATTTGTCATCTAAAGCAAAGAGTCCCAAGATGGTCGTCAACTGTAGAACGTCATAAGTTGTGACATGTGTCTGAGAATGGTTGTAAGCTGAACAATGAAAACCCTACTTTCCATTTCAGCTTTATACAACTCTCCAAAGAATCAAGTCAAGGCTGTCAGATCATGAGACTATGGACCATATGCACAAAAACCAAAAGGTAAGGCAGTAATGATGACTGGTTTGGTGGCTCCTAGTAGAGACTATGGAGTCCTCATATCAGCCATCATTACTAACTAAGGCATGACTTTTCTTGCATGTGGTTCAATTTTGTGGTCAAAGAAGGCACACATGTACTATACTGTATAAGTTATTGTATTACAACTTCAAGTAAAGTATTCTTACGCAGGTCTTTATGACATCGTGTGTATGGGTTTCCAGAGTATCCTGGCTCACAATAGCACTGTGCCCGATGACCTACAGCTTGGCACTGAGCATTGATGCCACACGCCCCAGGGCAGGGGTCCAAACATCGTTGATTGATGCAGGCAAGGGCAGGAGAGCAGTCAGAATCAATGATGCACTCTGGTTTGCAGCCAACATAAGGATTGCCATCATATCCAGGTGGGCAGATGCAGCTGATAAATTCACCCTGGACGGAACATTGGGCACCATACCCACAGGCTGAACAAGGATCTACTTCCTCCTTCACCTCTGATGAATCCACTTCGGGCTGAACTATCAATGGGACTGGAGGGAAATTAGAAATATTGTCAGTTACAAAAACACACATTTTTGTTACCTATAATCACATCTCAATATGTGACAGCCAATTAAGGTACAAGATTTGACAACAGATTATACTGTTAATCATCATTATCAAGTTGACAGAAGAGTTATATTCCTTACTCAGTGAACAACCAAAGCTTGGATTTCCAGTGTAACCAGCAGGGCAGGAGCAAATGGGTCTCTGTGAAATGACCTTACATAGTGCCAACTTTCCACAATTGTCTTCACAAGGGTCATGACACTTTTGTTGGATGCAAGCTTTATCCAGAGGACACTGTGAATTTGTGATGCATTCTGGGCTACATCCTATGGTGGGGTCTCCAAAGGTTCCTGGGAGGCATTCACAGGTGGCAAAGTCTCCCCCAGTCTTGCAGACAGCACTGGGACCACAAGGGCTTGGTACACATGGGTTTGTTTCTGCCACGGGTGGCACAGCTACACAAGGGATATGACAAAGTAAGAGAGGAGTCAGAGGTGGACAAACCAATATGATGTGTGTCAAAGTATAGCAGTTCACTTCTTTAATACTCTCAAAAAAGTACATGGAATGGTTGGAGGTTACTATTAATTACTGATTAACATATAATTTAACAAACTAGACATTATGGCATTACTAAGAAATTTCCAAAGACAGTGTGCATTAGTAAGAAACTAAACATATCGAGTTATACACTTTAAAATCATTGTTTCATGATAATTCATTGATATTTGATTTAGTAAGAAACTAAACATATCGAGTTATGCACTTTAAATCCTTTGTTTCATAATAATTCACATTAATATTTGAATTATTAACCACTAAGTAATTCATAATGTGATCTTAGTTACATGACCACCAACCAATCCAGTACTTTATATATATATATCATATACTGTAGTCATTTATAAACACAGTAAAGCATTATCAACTCAAAGAAATAAAGGGTTTGTGAACTGTAAAACAATTACATTTATTAACAAGTGAAGTGTATAAGCACAAATATAATGACTTCTAACTGACCCAAGTTTAATTCATAATCATGAAGAACATTCGTGAATGATAGTAGGGTGAGACAGTTCAATACCCTGGCAAAAGTAATGTAACAGTGTGTCAATCTTACAAGGAATGGGTTGGAGATAGCAGTGGACGAGGGGGTTACCAGTATAACCCTTGGGACACATACAATCAGGACTGTGGCTGACAACTGAGCAAATAGCATTGACGCCACAGGCACCAGGACATGGATCTCTGCACTTATTACTGATGCAGGCCAGAGTCAGTGGACAGTCACTGCTCACAACACAATCTGGGCGACACTGTACAAGTGGATCTCCTTTGAAACCCTCCACACATGTACAGAGAGCCTGAGTACCAACTGGTGTGCACTGAGCATTGCTGCCACATGGGTTGGGTTCGCACGGTCTTGCCACAGAGGGTGGAGATACAACTGAAAATAGTTTGTTGTGCTGTTGTTTAAAGGGTTGGTACAAGTTTTGCTCCAAATCAAGAATAATTCAAATATATCAAATGACGAGAAGTATAAAACCCTATGAATATAGCGAAATGCATACCAGGTGGACGAGGAGGTGCAGGTTGACACAATGTGAATGGATCTCCAACATAATTTTCCGGACATGAACAGATGGGATTATGGTTGATTACTTGACACTCTGCTCTAATACCACAGACACTGACACATGGGTCAATACACTGCTGCTCCAAACATGCTTGGTCTGATCTGCAGTCTTGATTGAGGACACACTCAGGGGTACAACCAAACTCTGGTATGCCATAGAATCCACTGATACATGTACATTTTCCAACACCATTTACCACTATGCACTCAGCGTTGGGTCCACACTTGGGGACACAAGGGGATGGAGGTGGGGCTGGTGGTCGGATGACTGGATCAAAAGCTATTGGATATATAATCATTTTTAAAATGTAGTAGCAGGCCAAGTAACAACTTAATTTAAATGCAATACTTAGTGTAAATATGACATTAAAAATTAATAAATAGAGCTTAGTATACAATTATAGTAATAAAAACAAGCAAGATCATACTTACGCTTTTCATAACATCGCTTGAAGGGGTCTCCAGTTAATCCATCTTGACACCTACAAATGGGGTTGTGAGCGACCACATTACACTCAGCATTGACGCCACATGAGCCAGGGCATGGGTCGACACACTTTAAGTTAAGGCAAGCTTGGCTCAGAGGGCAATCTGAGTCAATGGTGCACTGTGGTCGACATGGTGAGCCAAAGAACCCAGGCAGGCAGGAACAAATAGGTTTCACCTTGTCAAGTGAAAGACGGCATTCAGAGTTGGGACCACAGGGGTTCGGCTGGCATGGTGACAAGGGTGGTTTGATCGGTGGTTCTCCTGGTAAAGAAACACATTTCATCTGAGTTGTTGTTGTTAAAGTTCTTCAAGCTGTCTGGCCGAGCAGCCCCGAGCTCCTGAGGAAGGCCATGGCCTGAACCGAGCTTTTCCACACTCATATTCATCAATTATGTAATTTTTCTGGACAGAGTATGATTACAGTATGCACAATGTTAAATAATTTATCCATTCAAATACTTGTAATACACAATTATTGTTAAATAATCAATGAGCTATTCATTCATGAACCAATGACAATTTGAAGTAAATGTTTTGACACATATTCACACATGTATTTAATTGGTTGTACAGTAAGCATTTAAAGAGGACTCACGTTGTGGTCTGCAAACTCTGAAGGGATCACCAGTCATATCACTTGGACAGTAGCAAATTGGGTTGTGGTTGTCCACATCACACAAGGCATTAATGCCACAAATACCAGGACAAGGATCTTTACACTTCTGGTTGATACATGCTTTGTCATCATCACAATCAGCATTACTGATACATTCAGGGCGACACAACACATAAGGATCACCAATATAATCAGCAATGCATGAACATTGTGGCTTGTTGTCTTTGACATAACATTCAGTGTTGACCCCACAAGGAGATGGTATACATGGGGACACTGGAGGCTGAGGGGTCACTACTGATTCTGGTGATATGGGTATGGTCACTTCTTTACACTGAATATAGGGATTACCCAAGAATCCAGCAGGACAGAAGCACACAGGACGGTGGGTATTTACTTCACAATGGGAATTGATACCACAAGCATTTGGACATGGATCAACACATCGGGTACTGATGCAAGCCAAATCATCACTACAGTCAGTGTCTACACGGCATTCTGGTCTGCACCCTTCTACTGTGTCTGCCTCACCAAAGAAGTTAGGAAGACAAGAACAAACAGGGTAACTGCTACTTCCCACAGAACACTGAGCATTAGGACCACAAGGTGATGGTTCACATGGATTATCTGCTTGAGGTTGACATTGTAAACGTGGATCACCATCATAACCAGGGAAACACCTGCACTGCAGACTGTCGTCTCTCACATAGCACTCTGCATTTCGTCCACAAGTCCCAGGACTACAGGTTGGAGGTGGAACTGTGGAATGAGTATATATTTTGTATTATTATCTATAGAATCATAAAAGAAAATTCAACCATATTCTTAAGCATAGTGTCAAACATTCACTCAAATATGATGCACAAATAGGACATGTTTACCTCTGCAGCCTGTGTAGGGATCACCAACAAGGCCAGGTCGACAGAAGCAGTAGGGGCTTCTGTTGGGATCACAGAGAGTCCCAGTACCACAAGGTGATGGGACACAGGGGTTGACAGGAGGTTCACATCCTCGAATGGTGTTTGGATGACCTATAAATCCAGGTAAGCAGGTACAGCGATGGAATCCATTCACAACATTACAGTTTGTGTTTTCACCACATGGTGAAGGTTCACAAGGATTTGCTGGTGGGCTGCAAGGTACTGATGGAGGGTTTCCCACAAACTCTGGCAAACAGAAACAGATGCGTGTGCCGCTGACCATTCTGCACCCAGAGTTAGGGCCGCATGTGTTGGGTTCACACTCATCACCTTCAGGGACTAGTAGAGGAAAGAAAGAATAATAATATTATTATATGGTGCACACAACATTGAAGCAATTTTATTTCATTAAATGCAAAGAATATTAAAAAAAAAAATTATATACATACAAGTAAATGCACACCTACTGTAAATATCATAAAGCTATAAAAAACTGATACTTACAGCATCTTTCAAATGGATTGCCAGTCATGCCCCGAGGGCACACACAGATGGGATTGCCATTATCCAGTTCACAAAGAGCACCCTCACCACAGGGGTCACTGTCACAAGGACTGCCAGGAATCTGACAACCTCTCATAGGATCACCTCTGTACCCTGGTGGACAACGACAGGTGGGTCGATGTTGGGACACCTCACAGATGGCATTGGGGCCACATTTGCATGGATCTTGACACTGATTGTTGATGCAAGCTTGGGTGGGTCTACAATAACTGTTGTCTTGACAACCTAGAGCTGTGGAGGATAAAAAGAAGCATTTTCACTAAATAATGATTAATTAATCAAAGTTTCTAATCACTTTGCCACACAAAACTCAACTAAACAAACCAATTAAATTAAAGTTGTCTCTTTCTTGGCACAGCATGCATAATTTGGGAGAAAAGTCTCAAATGACAAAAAGCAAATTATCATGGGCCAAATAAATGGCGATTAGTGCTAAAGTTGTCACTGACTCCTGGACGGCTACAGTATTAATTCAATTCAATAATGTAAAATCTAGTTCTAGGCCATTTGAAACAATATACTTCGAGGTGACATACAATACTGTACTGTACTGTACTTACTGTTCACATTGCCCTGATTTCCTCAACAACATGACCCCACTATAACAAACAGATAGCATAACTAAAGTTGGAGTCATCAACCATTCCTTGAAAATGATTACTACCATCACTACTTACGGATGGCGCATTCAATGTTGGGGTTGCCGGTGTAGCCATCAGGACACCGGCAGTCGGCCTTGTGGTTTACAGCTGTGCAAATGGCAGTTGGGGCACAACCGCTGTCTCTGCACGGGTCAATGCAAGTACGAGAGAGGCGGTCGCAGGCAAGGTTGGTGGGACAGTCTTCGTTGTACTGGCATCCGGGTGTTGGTGTGCCCACTGTACCCGGAAAGAGGATGGAGGACATATGAGAGACTGATGATGGATGGGCCCATTGTGGAACCATTAAGGGGTAAGGAAGCTTTCAATGAGATAAAGGATACTGATCATTTTGCCTCACAAAACTCAACTAAATAAACTGAGTAAACTGAGGTTGCCGCATTCTTGACACAGCATACATACCTAGGGGGAATTAGTAATCAGTAGCCTTCAAGTCATAAAAAGCAACATATCCCCTTAAGCAGATGGGATCAATGCAGGTGTCGATGCACAACGCGAAAAGTACGATGAAAACAAAAAAGGCGAGATAAATGACAAAAACGGCGAGAGCACACGATTGATGCTGCTGCTTCAGTCGAAGGTTTACTTTGTATGTTATCAATCTTCTCAGTCAACATCTTGAGTCCAAATATATTCTGTTCTATATGTTTGTTTGGTCAGAATCAGTCAAGCATTAAAGAAATATAAGTTAACGAAGGACACTGGTGGATTATGTACTGTATGTGTTTGTAGAAGGAATTACAGTTAACGAAGAACATTTTGGAATAAGTACAATACGATATGTGCTTATAGAGAGAATTACAGTTAATGAAGAACTCTAGCATTTGTATAATTATGCTGTGAGTAACATGACAGGGAAAAGTGTGGAAATAAGGAATGAATGGCAAAACTGGCAGGAGAGATGGAAGGACTGGCACATATGGGTAGCATTATTACTGATATTCTACTCTACATAGTAATGGAAGAATTTAACTGAACAGAGATGTCTTTTACAAAATTAAAGGGATTATAATAATTTTGTTGAATTGGCTATGATTCATCCATAGACTGTTACACAATAGACCACTCCAGTACAGATGGTCTGTTTCTTTTACAGTTTGGAGGAATCAGTAGCCACTAATTTGCCAACAAAATCCTTATCCTCTAAACAACGAAAACTGATGACAAAACTATATTTCAAGTACTGTAAATCAAAATTACCCTTTTAAAAGTAATTTTGTTTGAGGAATACTCATATCCAAGAAACAGTTACAGTTTGCAAACCAAATTTACATACTAATTTTGTACGATATATTTTTTTCTTGAGGTTAGATACAGTGTGGAAAACCTTTTGTAAAAGCATTGCAATATATATAGATACAGTATAAACAGTAGAGGCCATGAAGGTAAGTTGTATCTATGGGCCATATGCAAGACAAGTCATTGGATAAGTAATGATGAAGACTGATATATCAACCCAAAGTAGCTCCTTTTTTGACATATTGTACATTGCAAAGATGTTGGTGATACATAAAGTGTTTTGACGTTCCTTTCATCCAGAATCAGTACTTTAGCTTTTTCCCTGTCCCTCCTCTCATTTCTCCTTTGTGCTTGCTGTACCTCCTTTCTATCTCCTCTCTTCCTGTCACATTGTCAATACCTCACTGCCAATTGTACAAGGGTCTGGCCTTAATATGCTGAAGGCAAATTGTTCTTTCACTTATTCATCATCATCACCTTGCCAATTGCTTTTCTTGTATATGACTCCCATGTATAATGGAGAAACTTGTGAGAGAGGGAATCGCTTCTTCTCAACTTGGTAACAAAAAGACGGAGATGAAATTTAGTCAATATCATGCAATATAGGGATATGAATTTATAGCCAGTTTTTATAAAGCTTAAGATTAAATTTCACAGCTGCTATCAGAAGGGCTATCCATGATAGGTTGAAGCTTTCCATCCATCCAGGTGTTAGGAGCCAATTAGATGCTAAGGTAACGACACTGATTGCGGCCATGTACACATCAGGACGAAAGTCATATTGGCTACTACCAGAAGTCAGTGTAATTACTTAGCCTGTGGTGTAAGTATGTTTATAGTTTTCATCATTTATATGTGATGATGGAGGATTAATCCATCTAGATTTCCCATGTGAAAAGTAAACAAACATTCCACACACAAAACATTTCTTTACAGTAACCTCAGGTGGTAATGGACAAGATCTTTGTCTTAGAAGAGTGTATTATTAGCTACAGAAAATGATAAACTACTATAATTGAAATACAGTATATAAATATGTTTGTAAAAATAAATTAATTGTAAATGAAATCATATACCTGTATATAGTTTTCTTAGTGTTGTACAAGTACTATTACTGACATGCAATGTAGAAGTCATGATGGTGAGAAAGGGGGATAAATCAGTCATGCAGTAAATTGATAATTGGGTACAGGATGCTGTTATGTATAAAGTTCTTAGGCTGGTCAATTATAGAATAGACAGTGAGTGGTCAATGTCAAGTCATGCAAACATCCTGGGAGGGAGAATGATAGCCAATTCAAGGAATTTAAATATTCATCATGCCAGCACAGTTTTCCTTCATCCATTAACCTCTGGTCAAATTTGCTCTGTTCAGATTCACATGTGTTATTTATCCATGTGAAAATGAGTTGGAGGTTGGAAGAAACCTTACACTGACCAGTGGACATAGGAAAATGTGCCACAGTGATACCCGCTGATGGTAGTAATATGTTGTTGGTGAACTTAAGCCAATTCCTATTCCTCCAAGTAATGTAGTACTGTAGCCTGTTTTCTAACACAGCTTGGAGGAACAAGTAGCCTTCAATCCACAAACAGCATATTATTCCCTTCAGGAAGGGAGGGAGGGAAGGAGGACAGAAGACGGTGGTGAGGGCGAGTCCTGGATGCACAGCTGATGATGATTTATGCTTTGTTACCTGGGCTACACAAATCTCGTGGATCGCCCTCGTACCCATCAGGGCATTGGCAGATGGTGCGATGGTTGATGACTCTGCAGTGGGCACCTACACCACACGGAGGTGGCACTGTGGTGCATGGGTCACGGCACTCCCCACCCACACATGCCTCTTGCAGCTGGCATTCGTTGTCCGAGGTACAGAAGCCAGGGACTGAGGGGGTCTCAGAGTCAGATGGTGGCAAGACAAGTCATAGTCAAACACAGTCTAAAGGTGCAAGTCTACAGTGATAAGGAATGACAGCTTCAGGAAGAGAAAATATGAACTGATAGAATGTGTTTCTTGAGACACTGTAGGAAGTCCCCAATTCATGTCATAATTATTGCAGTTATACTGATATCATAATAATGTTCCAAAATTGATGATACAATTATATATCCAAACTAAATTACTCTTTTTCTGTTTACAAGGAGCTATACAACAGAATAAAAAACATATAACGGTACTATGATAAGAGCAAACACAGTCTTGGTTAATTAAGCTTTATGATGTTGCAGGAATAATATTATATAGTTGCCTGCTATATGTTGAAGAAAATGAGAAAGTAATCTTTCTGTATTTAAGATGTCTCAAAAACAATACAGTACAGTAAACTGTGTAATGTAATGTGATATTTTACAAAGCTTTAAGTTTTGATCAATATTTACATTCTTTATACTGCATCCACAACATGAATCACGGACTCACAATGTATACATAAACAAATAACAGGAGAAAATGAAGATAGTCTTACTTGGGTCACAAGCTAATTTTGGGTTTCCAATGAACCCAGTGGGGCAGTAACAAACAGGCATACGAGCCTCAAGCCGGCAAAGTGCCCCACGACCACAATCCTGGCATGGGTCCTCACACACTCCACTTCGGCACCTGTGACCTCCTGAGCACTGCTCATCACTGTCACAATCACTGCGTACACAGCCTGTCTCAGGGTTGCCCCTGTAGCCTTTGCGGCAGAGGCAAACAGGTCGGTGATCTTCAACTTGGCAGAGTGAACCCACAGGACATGATATGGCCTTGCAGGGATCATGACATACACGGTCAATGCAAGTCTTATTCTTTGGGCAATCTGAGTTGAAGCCACAAGATGGGAGTAATGAGCAGCCCTGGAGAGGTACGCCAGTGTATCCAGGTGGACACATACAGATAGCAGAGTGTGAGAGGGCATGACAAATTGCAGATGGTGGGCAAGGGTTGCTGCCAGGTCGACAAGGATTCACACACTGTCCACTGTAGCAGTCCTCACTCTCTTGACAGTCAGCAGGTGTGAAGCAGCCAACTGTGGTTGTTACCACCAGTCACCAGTCAGGTAAAAGGATGGTTAATAATGGCAATAAGACTTGTCAGTACTGTAAATAGCTCTGTGAGCTTCTATGCCGTTAATTGCATCGTTATTCATGTATGAAATTCACCTGTTAATACAGTTACTATAGTTATAAAGTATACATAAAGGAAAAGCTAACATTTTCTGAATAATAAACTGTTAAACAGCTGCAGAGCATTAAGGTGTGTTCTTTGCTGCAATAAATCTAGTTTGTTACATACAGTATTAGACAAAATTACTATCCTGCTGTAAGCCTTGTCAATAAAAATGCTGTAAGTTATGCAAAGTATAATATTATAGTTGAGTATATGCAAACTAAGTTACTAACATACTGTAATTATTAGGCAGGTAGTTCAAGCACTTGGGACTGTTATTGAATGTGAATAACAGCTCTGTGCAGTTGGCCAAACAAGGAGGATTCAATTATATAATTTTTAACATAATTCTTTGGAGGTGTTCTATTTTCTATAGGTAGTTTGGGAGAGCTAACTTGAGGACAAAGGGTGATTTCCCACACAATTTTATATCATCAGGAGTCTGTGGGACTACTGACATACAATTTATTTAACCTTTGGAAGATGGGAGTCATGATTCTCTCAGTTTGAAAATATATCTGGGGCTTACTTAGGAAAAATGCACATACACTGACTGAAACTGTGCTGGTATTTGTCCAGCAGAGTAAGTACAGTAACACCTATTGCACAACAGAACACTGGCATAGGTGTCTCTTGTTTGGCCAAGTGTACAGTACAGTACAGTACAGGGATAATTAAGGAATGTGAAGAAGTGGATGATGTGTAATGTGGGTGATGTCACTTACCCAAGGATGGTGGCGTTGTGGGTCAGTTATGTCAGTTAGTCATTTCTTGTTATAATCAGTTATCTCAGTCATTTCTAGTTATAATCAATAAGTCGTTTTTTGTTATAACCAGTCAGTCCCGTCAGTCAATCATTTCTTGATATAATCAGTCATTTCAAGTTAAAATCAGCCAGTCATTTCTAGTTATAATCAGTCAGTCATTTCTTGTTATCACCAGTCAGCATGTTAGTAATTTCTTATCATAACCAGTCAGTCACTTCTTGTTACCACCAGTCAGTCATCTCAGTCTGTCAAGTGGTGTTATAAATCACTTATAATGGTTCTTTCATTCATTCAGTCAGTCACAGAACTTTGTGGTAGTACTGTACAGTCAGTCATTCTGTGTGTTAGTGGTACAATCAGTCCAGTAGTGATGTGATGATGGAGGGACCAGGATGAGAGTGTAGGAGTGGGACAACTTACCGGGGATGCATCCCTTGAATGGGTCACCCTGGAAGCCATTGCGACATCTGCACTGAGCACTGTGGTCACTATTGATGCATTCGGCATTAGTTCCGCAGGGGTCATCCTCACATGGGTACCGACACTCCTTGTTAATACAAGCTTGTGTGGCGGGGCAGTCACCATCACTGCTACAACCCGCAACTGAGAGTAGTTTGGTTAGTGTCGGCACTGAGACTTCTCATTCTTAATAATAAATTATTGTATTAGATTCATTAGTAAAACATGACATATCATCAAAGTGGAGGAGTGTGGAGTTAGCCAGAGGGGCATATAGTAAACACTACATGACAGAGAGACAGGAGACAGCAAGTCGTCTTACTAATACCATTGTCAGTGCCGCAGAAAGTATAGGGATCCCCGGTGAGACCAGGGAGACAGGTACAGAAAGGACGATGACCTTGGGTGTGGCACTTGGCCCTGGCTGTACAAGGGTTTGCCAGGTCGCAGGGATTCTTGCACTCTCGGTCATAGCAAACTTTGTCATCAGGGCACGCCAGGTCAGAAGTGCAGCCCGAGGGTTTGATTGGAACTATGTCAGGAGAGGAACGAGTAAGTCAGTCGTGGTCTGGGGGGAACTTACCTCTTGATGTTACATAATAGTATTGAAATTTTGTATAGATAAAGAAGAAACTCCTTTTCTGCAGCACAGAATTAAGACTCAAGAAGACACAGTGGATTCATAATATTTTAGGTGTCAAACAGGATACAGATATAATATCAAGAACCTCACATTCTGCATACATCAAACATTTG
The DNA here is from genome assembly GCA_034508575.1 of Petrolisthes manimaculis. NCBI lineage: Eukaryota > Metazoa > Arthropoda > Malacostraca > Decapoda > Porcellanidae > Petrolisthes > Petrolisthes manimaculis. Next base: position 174,962 of record JAWZYT010000444.1, read on the forward strand.
TACATATACACACAACAGGGTTAGATTTCAAATAAGGCACACAGTTCCTATTAGCAGCAAGAGCACAGAGTAAGAATACATTACTGTAAACAGATACACTGGTTATAATGATATGTGGTGAGGAAGGACAAAAGCTCATGGTGCAGGAAAGTACAACAAATAAAAGTGAAGAGATGAATGACATGGGCACACTCAGAGTATAGTACCTGAATGGACATATATATATTATATGAGTATGATGGCAATATCTGATGATGATACACATTATATAACAAATGATAAGCAAACAGCAGAAATGGAGAACAAGACACAAAGTACAGTAATGGGTCTCATGCAAGGTTCTAGAGCTGTGACCTGATTTCTCTGTACCACCTCCTCTTGTTGTGGCCACAGTGAATTGAGACATGTGGCCAAGGAGGTACCTCAAGTTGCCAACAGACCTTAATTATTTTCTCTAGCTAGGATGATCATGATGCAGTACTTGGGCATGTACAGCCAGAAGCATAAATTCACATCCATCTTATGTACTAAATAATGATAATATGACCAGGTAGTTGCATTCTGAACCAATCTATATTTTAACATGTGTAATTTACCACATGAGAAATATATTGGTCATCTCAGCATTCAAACTGTGTCACAATATCACTATACAGTACCTCATAGATACGCAGGTGGAAATGAAGCGAAATTATGCTGCCGACTCTACCTTTTAGCTCATTGCCTCACACATGTTCAACTAATACTTTTGCTGGTACTGTACAGGCATATAAATGATAAAGCTGCATGTTTTGAATCAGAAGTGATAACTGGAAGCAAGTGAGTCATTGATATGGTAATGATAACTAGTATATCAGATCAACAGACACTAACTACTGTATGGTCACTGTTTCACAAATCATCATCTTCCAGCTCATGACTTTTCTTGCATAATACAATCCAGTATGAGAGTACTGTACAGTATTAATGAGCTATATGGTGACAATGTTTACTTGTCAACTAAGAAATAACATAATGTACAGTACAGCTGTACAAAAATACTAATGGAAGATATTGACAGTGCAGAATGTAGAGCACATCTAAGTAGGTAGCCGTAGCAAACATTTCTCTGTTCTACACAGACATCCAGAGGATTCTTGGCGTGCACAAGACAAGAAAATGGCATAAATAAGACGGAGGGAAATTTCGGTAACACGAAAAAGACGCAGCTGAGGAAGCCAAGGAGAATGCACAGTGCTTATATGGCATTCACTCAGAAAAATTCACATGCTGATTCAGACCGGAATATTGAAAATACGGGAGAGAGGGAGAGAACGAGAAAACAGCATTCGAGAGATGAGCGGAGACCAAGTCAGAAAAATAGTGACCTCCACACATGTTTCCAAATTTCTAAATGTATTGTGTTGACTTCTTAGTATGTAATTTGTTCCATGTTTCAGAAGTACTGTACTGTGTTGTGAGTGGCGATGAGGCCAGTACTCAGTACCTATGTCTGGGAGGCACTCGATGAGAGGGTTGCCTTGGTGGCCGGGCTTACAGGTACACACAGGTTGATGATTGGTGGTGGTGCACACGGCCTGTCCGCCACATATCACTACAGTGCACCCGGCCACACACACTCCTTCATGGCACACCTCCTCCATCCCACACTCCCATATGCTTTGACACATCAAGGGCTTCATGGTAGGAGCAGCATCAGTGGTTACAAGGTCAAGGGGTGTGAGAGTGGACGTCCAGGAAGGATCAGATGGAGAGGATTCCGTAAAGACGTAAGGAGTCGTAGACAAAGAACCAATGTCAACCACAGTAGAATCAGGAGAAGATATTCTAGGAGGAAGTGTTAATTCAAAAGTAGTAAATGGAGTGTGAGTTGAAGTGTAATCAATGGTCATTGGTGATAAGGAAATACCACTTGTTATATCAATTAAAACAGTAGTGTGATCTGGTGGTAGTGTGTGTGGTACACCAGGTTTGGGAGTGGTTGTATAACCTGGTGGTTGTGTGGTATCAGTGTGTGGTACTCCAGGTGGTAGTGTGGTATCAGTGTGTGGTACTCGAGGTTTGGAAGTGGTTGTATAACCTGGTGGTAGTGTGGTATCAGTGTGTGGTACTCCAGGTTTGGGAGTGGTTGTATAACCTGGTGGTAGTGTGGTATCAGTGTGTGGTACTCCAGGTGGTAGTGTGGTATCAGTGTGTGGTACTCCAGGTGGTAGTGTGGTATTAGTGTGTGGTACTCCAGGTGGTAGTGTGGTATGAGTGTGGGGTACTCCAGGTAGTAGTGTGGTATCAGTGTGTGGTACTCCAGGTGGTAGTGTGGTATCAGTGTGTGGTACTCCAGGTGGTAGTGTGGTATCAGTGTGTGGTACTCCAGGTGGTAGTGTGGTATCAGTGTGTGGTACTCCAGGTTTGGGAGTGGTTGTATAACCTGGTGGTAGTGTGGTATCAGTGTGTGGTACTCCAGGTTTGGGAGTGGTTGTATAACCTGGTGGTAGTGTGGTATCAGTGTGTGGTACTCCAGGTGGTAGTGTGGTATCAGTGTGTGGTACTCCAGGTGGTAGTGTGGTATCAGTGTGTGGTACTCCAGGTGGTAGTGTGGTATCAGTGTGTGGTACTCCAGGTTTAGGAGTGGTTGTATAACCTGGTGGTAGTGTGGTATCAGTGTGTGGTACTCCAGGTTTAGGAGTGGTTGTATAACCTGGTGGTAGTGTGGTATCAGTGTGTGGTACTCCAGGTTTGGGAGTGGTTGTATAACCTGGTGGTAGTGTGGTATCAGATTGTGGTACTCCAGGTTTAGGAGTGGTTGTAAAACCTGGTGGTAGTGTGGTATCAGATTGTGGTACTCCAGGTTTAGGAGTGGTTGTATAACCTGGTGGTAGTGTGGTATCAGTGTGTGGTACTCCAGGTGGTAGTGTGGTATCAGTGTGTGGTACTCCAGGTTTAGGAGTGGTTGTATAACCTGGTGGTAGTGTGGTATCAGTGTGTGGTACTCCAGGTTTGGGAGTGGTTGTATAACCTGGTGGTAGTGTGGTATGAGTGTATGGTACCTCAGGTGACAATGTACTATCTGTATCTCTTACTTGAGGTGGTTGAGTACCTTCAGTAATTAGTAACTCATATATAGTTGTATTATAATCAGTTGGTAGTGTAACTTGTGTGTCTGGTTCAATAGAGGTACTTGTAGTAATGTTATAAGGGGATGATATATCTGTAGTATTGTCAATAAGAGGTAAGTCGGTTATATTATCAGGGAATATTATTGGTATTCCTGTTAAAGGTATACCAGGTTTGGTAGTGGTAATATAACTAGGTGGTAGTGTGGCTTCAGTGTGTGGTACCCCAGGTAGTAGTGTGCTATCAGTATGTGGTACTCCAGGTTTGGGAGTGGTTGTATAACCTGGTTGTAGTGTGGTATCAGTGTGTGGTACTCCATATGGTAGTGTGGTATCAGTGTGTGGTACTCCAGGTTTAGGAGTGGTTGTATAACCTGGTGGTAGTGTGGTATCAGTGTGAGGTACTCCAGGTTTGGGAGTGGTTGTATAACCTAGTGGTAGTGTGGTATCAGTGTGTGGTACTCCAGGTTTAGGAGTGGTTGTATAACCTGGTGGTAGTGTGGTATCAGATTGTGGTACTCCAGGTTTAGGAGTGGTTGTATAACCTGGTGGTAGTGTGGTATCAGTGTGTGGTACTCCAGGTTTGGGAGTGGTTGTATAACCTGGTGGTAGTGTGGTATCAGATTGTGGTACTCCAGGTTTAGGAGTGGTTGTATAACCTGGTGGTAGTGTGGTATCAGTGTGTGGTACTCCAGGTGGTAGTGTGGTATCAGTGTGTGGTACTTCAGGTGGTAGTGTGGTATCAGTGTGTGGTACTCCAGGTGGTAGTGTGGTATCAGTGTGTGGTACTCCAGGTGGTAGTGTGGTATCAGTGTGTGGTACTCCAGGTGGTGGTGTGGTATCAGTGTGTGGTACTCCAGGTTTAGGAGTGGTTGTATAACCTGGTGGTAGTGTGGTATCAGTGTGTGGTACTCCAGGTGGTAGTGTGGTATCAGTGTGTGGTACTTTAGGTGGTAGTGTGGTATCAGTGTGTGGTACTTCAGGTGGTAGTGTGGTATCAGTGTGTGGTACTTCAGGTGGTAGTGTGGTATCAGTGTGTGGTACTCCAGGTGGTAGTGTGGTATCAGTGTGTGGTACTCCAGGTGGTAGTGTGGTATCAGTGTGTGGTACTCCAGGTGGTGGTGTGGTATCAGTGTGTGGTACTCCAGGTTTGGGAGTGGTTGTATAACCTGGAGGTAGTGTGGTATCAGATTGTGGTATTCCAGGTTTAGGAGTGGTTGTATAACCTAGTGGTAGTGTGGTATCAGTGTGTGGTACTCCAGGTGGTAGTGTGGTATCAGTGTGTGATACTCCATATGGTAGTGTGGTATCAGTGTGTGGTACTCCAGGTGGTAGTGTGGTATCAGTGTGTGGTACTCCAGGTTTAGGAGTGGTTGTATAACCTGGTGGTAGTGTGGTATCAGTGTGTGGTACTCCAAGTTTGGGAGTGGTTGTATAACCTGGTGGTAGTGTGGTATCAGTGTGTGGTACTCCAGGTGGTAGTGTGGTATCAGTGTGTGGTACTCCAGGTGGTAGCGTGGTATCAGTGTGTGGTACTCCAGGTTTGGGAGTGGTTGTATAACCTGGTGGTAGTGTGGTATCAGTGTGTGGTACTCCAGGTTTAGGAGTGGTTGTATAACCTGGTGGTAGTGTGGTATCAGTGTGTGGTACTCCAGGTTTGGGAGTGGTTGTATAACCTGGTGGTAGTGTGGTATCAGTGTGTGGTACTCCAGGTTTGGGAGTGGTTGTATAACCTAGTGGTAGTGTGGTATCAGTGTGTGGTACTCCAGGTTTAGGAGTGGTTGTATAACCTGGTGGTAGTGTGGTATCAGTGTGTGGTACTCCAGGTTTGGGAGTGGATGTATAACCTGGTGGTAGTGTGGTATGAGTGTATGGTACCTCAGGTGACAATGTACTATCTGTATCTCTTACTTGAGGTGGTTGAGTACCTTCAGTAATTAGTAACTCATATATAGTTGTATTATAATCAGTTGGTAGTGTAACTTGTGTGTCTGGTTCAATAGAGGTACTTGTAGTAATGTTATAAGGGGATGATATATCTGTAGTATTGTCAATAAGAGGTAAGTCGGTTATATTATCAGGGAATATTATTGGTATTCCTGTTAAAGGTATACCAGGTTTGGTAGTGGTAATATAACTAGGTGGTAGTGTGGCTTCAGTGTGTGGTACCCCAGGTAGTAGTGTGCTATCAGTATGTGGTACTCCAGGTTTGGGAGTGGTTGTATAACCTGGTTGTAGTGTGGTATCAGTGTGTGGTACTCCAGGTTTAGGAGTGGTTGTATAACCTGGTGGTAGTGTGGTATCAGTGTGTGGTACTCCAGGTTTGGGAGTGGTTGTATAACCTGGTGGTAGTGTGGTATCAGTATGTGGTACTCCATATGGTAGTGTGGTATCAGTGTGTGGTACTCCAGGTTTAGGAGTGGTTGTATAACCTGGTGGTAGTGTGGTATCAGTGTGTGGTACTCCAGGTGGTAGCGTGGTATCAGTGTGTGGTACTCCAGGTGGTAGTGTGGTATCAGTGTGTGGTACTCCAGGTGGTAGTGTGGTATCAGTGTGTGGTACTCCAGGTTTGGGAGTGGTTGTATAACCTGGTGGTAGTGTGGTATCAGTGTGTGGTACTCCAGGTTTGGGAGTGGTTGTATAACCTAGTGGTAGTGTGGTATCAGTGTGTGGTACTCCAGGTGGTGGTGTGGTATCAGTGTGTGGTACTCCAGGTGGTAGTGTGGTATCAGTGTGTGGTACTCCAGGTGGTGGTGTGGTATCAGTGTGTGGTACTCCAGGTGGTAGTGTGGTATCAGTGTGTGGTACTCCATATGGTAGTGTGGTATCAGTGTGTGGTACTCCAGGTGGTAGTGTGGTATCAGTGTGTGGTACTCCAGGTTTGGGAGTGGTTGTATAACCTGGTGGTAGTGTGGTATCAGTGTGTGGTACTCCAGGTTTGGGAATGGTTGTATAACCTGGTGGTAGTGTGGTATCAGTGTGTGGTATCCCAAGTGGTAGTGTGGTATCAGTGTGTAGTACCCCAGGTGGTAGTGTGGTATCAGTGTGTGGTACTCCAGGTGGTAGTGTGGTATCAGTATGTAGTACTACAGGTGGTGGTGTGGTATCAGAGTGTGGTACTCCAGGTGGTATTGTGGTATCGGTGTGTGGTACTCCATATGGTAGTGTGGTATCAGTGTGTGGTACTCCAGGTTTAGGAGTGGTTGTATAACCTGGTGGTAGTGTGGTATCAGTGTGTGGTACTCCAGGTTTAGGAGTGGTTGTATAACCTGGTGGTAGTGTGGTATCAGTATGTGGTACTCCAGGTTTAGGAGTGGTTGTATAACCTGGTGGTAGTGTGGTATCAGTGTGTGGTACTCCAGGTTTGGGAGTGGTTGTATAACCTGGTGGTAGTGTGGTATCAGTGTGTGGTACTCCAGGTATGGGAGTGGTTGTATAACCTGGTGGTAGTGTGGTATCAGTATGTGGTATTACAGGTGGTAGCGTGGTATCAGTGTGTGGTACTCCAGGTGGTAGTGTGGTATCAGTGTGTGGTACTCCAGGTGGTAGTGTGGTATCAGTGTGTGGTACTCCATATGGTAGTGTGGTATCAGTGTGTGGTACTCCATATGGTAGTGTGGTATCAGTGTGTGGTACTCCAGGTTTGGGAGTGGTTGTATAACTAGGTGGTAGTGTGGTATCAGTGTGTGGTACTCCAGGTTTAGGAGTGGTTGTATAACCTAGTGGTAGTGTGGTATCAGTGTGTGGTACTCCAGGTTTGGGAGTGGTTGTATAACCTGGTGGTAGTGTGGTATGAGTGTATGGTACCTCAGGTGACAATGTACTATCTGTATCTCTTACTTGAGGTGGTTGAGTACCTTCAGTAATTAGTAACTCATATATAGTTGTATTATAATCAGTTGGTAGTGTAACTTGTGTGTCTGGTTCAATAGAGGTACTTGTAGTAATGTTATAAGGGGATGATATATCTGTAGTATTGTCAATAAGAGGTAAGTCGGTTATATTATCAGGGAATATTATTGGTATTCCTGTTAAAGGTATACCAGGTTTGGTAGTGGTAATATAACTAGGTGGTAGTGTGGCTTCAGTGTGTGGTACCCCAGGTAGTAGTGTGCTATCAGTATGTGGTACTCCAGGTTTGGGAGTGGTTGTATAACCTGGTTGTAGTGTGGTATCAGTGTGTGGTACTCCAGGTTTAGGAGTGGTTGTATAACCTGGTGGTAGTGTGGTATCAGTGTGTGGTACTCCAGGTTTGGGAGTGGTTGTATAACCTGGTGGTAGTGTGGTATCAGTATGTGGTACTCCATATGGTAGTGTGGTATCAGTGTGTGGTACTCCAGGTTTAGGAGTGGTTGTATAACCTGGTGGTAGTGTGGTATCAGTGTGTGGTACTCCAGGTGGTAGCGTGGTATCAGTGTGTGGTACTCCAGGTGGTAGTGTGGTATCAGTGTGTGGTACTCCAGGTGGTAGTGTGGTATCAGTGTGTGGTACTCCAGGTTTGGGAGTGGTTGTATAACCTAGTGGTAGTGTGGTATCAGTGTGTGGTACTCCAGGTGGTGGTGTGGTATCAGTGTGTGGTACTCCAGGTGGTAGTGTGGTATCAGTGTGTGGTACTCCAGGTGGTGGTGTGGTATCAGTGTGTGGTACTCCAGGTGGTAGTGTGGTATCAGTGTGTGGTACTCCATATGGTAGTGTGGTATCAGTGTGTGGTACTCCAGGTGGTAGTGTGGTATCAGTGTGTGGTACTCCAGGTTTGGGAGTGGTTGTATAACCTGGTGGTAGTGTGGTATCAGTGTGTGGTACTCCAGGTTTGGGAATGGTTGTATAACCTGGTGGTAGTGTGGTATCAGTGTGTGGTATCCCAAGTGGTAGTGTGGTATCAGTGTGTAGTACCCCAGGTGGTAGTGTGGTATCAGTGTGTGGTACTCCAGGTGGTAGTGTGGTATCAGTATGTAGTACTACAGGTGGTGGTGTGGTATCAGAGTGTGGTACTCCAGGTGGTATTGTGGTATCGGTGTGTGGTACTCCATATGGTAGTGTGGTATCAGTGTGTGGTACTCCAGGTTTAGGAGTGGTTGTATAACCTGGTGGTAGTGTGGTATCAGTGTGTGGTACTCCAGGTTTAGGAGTGGTTGTATAACCTGGTGGTAGTGTGGTATCAGTATGTGGTACTCCAGGTTTAGGAGTGGTTGTATAACCTGGTGGTAGTGTGGTATCAGTGTGTGGTACTCCAGGTTTGGGAGTGGTTGTATAACCTGGTGGTAGTGTGGTATCAGTGTGTGGTACTCCAGGTTTGGGAGTGGTTGTATAACCTGGTGGTAGTGTGGTATCAGTATGTGGTATTACAGGTGGTAGCGTGGTATCAGTGTGTGGTACTCCAGGTGGTAGTGTGGTATCAGTGTGTGGTACTCCAGGTGGTAGTGTGGTATCAGTGTGTGGTACTCCATATGGTAGTGTGGTATCAGTGTGTGGTACTCCATATGGTAGTGTGGTATCAGTGTGTGGTACTCCAGGTTTGGGAGTGGTTGTATAACTAGGTGGTAGTGTGGTATCAGTGTGTGGTACTCCAGGTTTAGGAGTGGTTGTATAACCTAGTGGTAGTGTGGTATCAGTGTGTGGTACTCCAGGTTTGGGAGTGGTTGTATAACCTGGTGGTAGTGTGGTATGAGTGTATGGTACCTCAGGTGACAATGTACTATCTGTATCTCTTACTTGAGGTGGTTGAGTACCTTCAGTAATTAGTAACTCATATATAGTTGTATTATAATCAGTTGGTAGTGTAACTTGTGTGTCTGGTTCAATAGAGGTACTTGTAGTAATGTTATAAGGGGATGATATATCTGTAGTATTGTCAATAAGAGGTAAGTCGGTTATATTATCAGGGAATATTATTGGTATTCCTGTTAAAGGTATACCAGGTTTGGTAGTGGTAATATAACTAGGTGGTAGTGTGGCTTCAGTGTGTGGTACCCCAGGTAGTAGTGTGCTATCAGTATGTGGTACTCCAGGTTTGGGAGTGGTTGTATAACCTGGTTGTAGTGTGGTATCAGTGTGTGGTACTCCAGGTTTAGGAGTGGTTGTATAACCTGGTGGTAGTGTGGTATCAGTGTGTGGTACTCCAGGTTTGGGAGTGGTTGTATAACCTGGTGGTAGTGTGGTATCAGTATGTGGTACTCCATATGGTAGTGTGGTATCAGTGTGTGGTACTCCAGGTTTAGGAGTGGTTGTATAACCTGGTGGTAGTGTGGTATCAGTGTGTGGTACTCCAGGTGGTAGCGTGGTATCAGTGTGTGGTACTCCAGGTGGTAGTGTGGTATCAGTGTGTGGTACTCCAGGTGGTAGTGTGGTATCAGTGTGTGGTACTCCAGGTTTGGGAGTGGTTGTATAACCTGGTGGTAGTGTGGTATCAGTGTGTGGTACTCCAGGTTTGGGAGTGGTTGTATAACCTAGTGGTAGTGTGGTATCAGTGTGTGGTACTCCAGGTGGTGGTGTGGTATCAGTGTGTGGTACTCCAGGTGGTAGTGTGGTATCAGTGTGTGGTACTCCAGGTGGTGGTGTGGTATCAGTGTGTGGTACTCCAGGTGGTAGTGTGGTATCAGTGTGTGGTACTCCATATGGTAGTGTGGTATCAGTGTGTGGTACTCCAGGTGGTAGTGTGGTATCAGTGTGTGGTACTCCAGGTTTGGGAGTGGTTGTATAACCTGGTGGTAGTGTGGTATCAGTGTGTGGTACTCCAGGTTTGGGAATGGTTGTATAACCTGGTGGTAGTGTGGTATCAGTGTGTGGTATCCCAAGTGGTAGTGTGGTATCAGTGTGTAGTACCCCAGGTGGTAGTGTGGTATCAGTGTGTGGTACTCCAGGTGGTAGTGTGGTATCAGTATGTAGTACTACAGGTGGTGGTGTGGTATCAGAGTGTGGTACTCCAGGTGGTATTGTGGTATCGGTGTGTGGTACTCCATATGGTAGTGTGGTATCAGTGTGTGGTACTCCAGGTTTAGGAGTGGTTGTATAACCTGGTGGTAGTGTGGTATCAGTGTGTGGTACTCCAGGTTTAGGAGTGGTTGTATAACCTGGTGGTAGTGTGGTATCAGTATGTGGTACTCCAGGTTTAGGAGTGGTTGTATAACCTGGTGGTAGTGTGGTATCAGTGTGTGGTACTCCAGGTTTGGGAGTGGTTGTATAACCTGGTGGTAGTGTGGTATCAGTGTGTGGTACTCCAGGTTTGGGAGTGGTTGTATAACCTGGTGGTAGTGTGGTATCAGTATGTGGTATTACAGGTGGTAGCGTGGTATCAGTGTGTGGTACTCCAGGTGGTAGTGTGGTATCAGTGTGTGGTACTCCAGGTGGTAGTGTGGTATCAGTGTGTGGTACTCCATATGGTAGTGTGGTATCAGTGTGTGGTACTCCATATGGTAGTGTGGTATCAGTGTGTGGTACTCCAGGTTTGGGAGTGGTTGTATAACTAGGTGGTAGTGTGGTATCAGTGTGTGGTACTCCAGGTTTAGGAGTGGTTGTATAACCTAGTGGTAGTGTGGTATCAGTGTGTGGTACTCCAGGTTTGGGAGTGGTTGTATAACCTGGTGGTAGTGTGGTATGAGTGTATGGTACCTCAGGTGACAATGTACTATCTGTATCTCTTACTTGAGGTGGTTGAGTACCTTCAGTAATTAGTAACTCATATATAGTTGTATTATAATCAGTTGGTAGTGTAACTTGTGTGTCTGGTTCAATAGAGGTACTTGTAGTAATGTTATAAGGGGATGATATATCTGTAGTATTGTCAATAAGAGGTAAGTCGGTTATATTATCAGGGAATATTATTGGTATTCCTGTTAAAGGTATACCAGGTTTGGTAGTGGTAATATAACTAGGTGGTAGTGTGGCTTCAGTGTGTGGTACCCCAGGTAGTAGTGTGCTATCAGTATGTGGTACTCCAGGTTTGGGAGTAGTTGTATAACCTGGTTGTAGTGTGGTATCAGTGTGTGGTACTCCAGGTTTGGGAGTGGTTGTATAACCTGGTGGTAGTGTGGTATCAGTGTGTGGTACTCCAGGTTTGGGAGTGGTTGTATAACCTGGTGGTAGTGTGGTATCAGTGTGTGGTACTCCAGGTTTGGGAGTTGTTGTATAACCTGGTGGTAGTGTGGTATCAGTGTGTGGTACCCCAAGTGGTAGTGTGGTATCAGTGTGTGGTACCCCAGGAGGTAGTGTGGTATCAGTGTGTGGTACTCCAGGTAGTAGCGTGGTATCAGTGTGTGGTACTCCAAGTGGTAGTGTGGTATCAGTGTGTGGTACTCCAGGTTTAGGAGTGGTTGTATAACCTGGTGGTAGTGTGGTATCAGTGTGTGGTACTCCAGGTTTGGAAGTGGTTGTATAACCTGGTGGTAGTGTGGTATCAGTGTGTGGTACTCCAGGTTTGGGAGTGGTTGTATAACCTGGTGGTAGTGTGGTATCAGTGTGTGGTACTCCAGGTGGTAGTGTGGTATCAGTGTGTGGTACTCCAGATGGTAGTGTGGTATCAGTGTGTGGTACTCCAGGTTTAGGAGTGGTTGTATAACCTGGTGGTAGTGTGGTATCAGTGTGTGGTACTCCAGTTTTGGGAGTGGTTGTATAACCTAGTGGTAGTGTGGTATCAGTGTGTGGTACTCCAGGTTTAGGAGTGGTTGTATAACCTAGTGGTAGTGTGGTATCAGTGTGTGGTACTCCAGGTTTGGGAGTGGTTGTATAACCTAGTGGTAGTGTGGTATCAGATTGTGGTATTCCAGGTTTGGGAGTGGTTGTATAACCTGGTGGTAGTGTGGTATCAGTGTGTGGTACTCCAGGTTTAGGAGTGGTTGTATAACCTAGTGGTAGTGTGGTATCAGTGTGTGGTACTCCAGGTTTAGGAGTGGTTGTATAACCTGGTGGTAGTGTGGTATCAGTGTGTGGTACTCCAGGTTTAGGAGTGGTTGTATAACCTAGTGGTAGTGTGGTATCAGTGTGTGGTACTCCAGGTTTAGGAGTGGTTGTATAACCTGGTGGTAGTGTGGTATCAGTGTGTGGTACTCCAGGTTTGGGAGTGGTTGTATAATCTTGTGGTAGTGTGGTATCAGTGTGTGGTACCCGAGTTGGTAGTGTGGTATCAGTGTGTGATACTCCAGGTGGTTGTGTGGTATCAGTGTGTGGTACTCCAGGTAGTAGTGTGGTATCAGTGTGTGGTACTCCAGGTAGTAGTGTGGTATCAGTGTGTGGTACTCCAGGTGGTAGTGTGGTATCAGTTTGTGGTAGTGTGGTATCAGTTTGTGGTACTCCAGGTGGTAGTGTGGTATCAGTGTGTGGTACTCCAGGTGGTAGTGTGGTATCAGTGTGTGGTACTCCAGGTGGTAGTGTGGTATCAGTGTGTGGTACTCCAGGTGGTAGTGTGGTATCAGTGTGTGGTACTCCAGGTATGGGAGTGGTTGTATAACCTGGTGGTAGTGTGGTATCAGTGTGTGGTACTTCAGGTGGTAGTGTGGTATCAGTGTGTGGTACTCCAGGTTTAGGAGTGGTGGTATAACCTGGTGGTAGTGTGGTATCAGTGTGTGGTACTCCAGGTTTGGGAGTGGTTGTATAACCTAGTGGTAGTGTGGTATCAGTGTGTGGTACTCCAGGTTTGGGAGTGGTTGTATAACCTGGTGGTAGTGTGGTATCAGTGTGTGGTACTCCAGGTTTGGGAGTGGTTGTATAACCTAGTGGTAGTGTGGTATCAGTGTGTGGTACTCCAGGTTTAGGAGTGGTTGTATAACCTAGTGGTAGTGTGGTATCAGTGTGTGGTACTCCAGGTTTAGGAGTGGTTGTATAACCTGGTGGTAGTGTGGTATGAGTGTATGGTACCTCAGGTGACAATGTACTATCTGTATCTCTTACTTGAGGTGGTTGAGTACCTTCAGTAATTAGTAACTCATATATAGTTGTATTATAATCAGTTGGTAGTGTAACTTGTGTGTCTGGTTCAATAGAGGTACTTGTAGTAATGTTATAAGGGGATGATATATCTGTAGTATTGTCAATAAGAGGTAAGTCGGTTATATTATCAGGGAATATTATTGGTATTCCTGTTAAAGGTATACCAGGTTTGGTAGTGGTAATATAACTAGGTGGTAGTGTGGCTTCAGTGTGTGGTACCCCAGGTAGTAGTGTGCTATCAGTATGTGGTACTCCAGGTTTGGGAGTAGTTGTATAACCTGGTGGTAGTGTGGTATCAGTGTGTGGTACTCCAGGTTTGGGAGTGGTTGTATAACCTGGTGGTAGTGTGGTATCAGTGTGTGGTACTCCAGGTGGTAGTGTGGTATCAGTGTGTGGTACTTCAGGTGGTAGTGTGGTATCAGTGTGTGGTACTTCAGGTGGTAGTGTGGTATCAGTGTGTGGTACTTCAGGTGGTAGTGTGGTATCAGTGTGTGGTACTTCAGGTGGTAGTGTGGTATCAGTGTGTGGTACTCCAGGTGGTAGTGTGGTATCAGTGTGTGGTACTCCAGGTGGTAGTGTGGTATCAGTGTGTGGTACTCCAGGTGGTGGTGTGGTATCAGTGTGTGGTACTCCAGGTTTAGGAGTGGTTGTATAACCTGGTGGTAGTGTGGTATCAGTGTGTGGTACTCCAGGTTTGGGAGTGGTTGTATAACCTGGTGGTAGTGTGGTATCAGTGTGTGGTACTCCAGGTGGTAGTGTGGTATCAGTGTGTGGTACTCCAGGTGGTAGTGTGGTATCAGTGTGTGGTACTCCAGATGGTAGTGTGGTATCAGTGTGTGGTACTCCAGGTGGTAGTGTGGTATCAGTGTGTGGTACTCCAGGTTTAGGAGTGGTTGTATAACCTGGTGGTAGTGTGGTATCAGTGTGTGGTACTCCAAGTTTGGGAGTGGTTGTATAACCTGGTGGTAGTGTGGTATCAGTGTGTGGTACTCCAGGTGGTAGTGTGGTATCAGTGTGTGGTACTCCAGGTTTGGGAGTGGTTGTATAACCTGGTGGTAGTGTGGTATCAGTGTGTGGTACTCCAGGTTTAGGAGTGGTTGTATAACCTGGTGGTAGTGTGGTATCAGTGTGTGGTACTCCAGGTTTGGGAGTGGTTGTATAACCTGGTGGTAGTGTGGTATCAGTGTGTGGTACTCCAGGTTTGGGAGTGGTTGTATAACCTAGTGGTAGTGTGGTATCAGTGTGTGGTACTCCAGGTTTAGGAGTGGTTGTATAACCTAGTGGTAGTGTGGTATCAGTGTGTGGTACTCCAGGTTTGGGAGTGGTTGTATAACCTGGTGGTAGTGTGGTATCAGTGTGTGGTACTCCAGGTTTGGGAGTGGTTGTATAACCTGGTGGTAGTGTGGTATCAGTGTGTGGTACTCCATATGGTAGTGTGGTATCAGTGTGTGGTACTCCAGGTTTGGGAGTGGTTGTATAACTAGGTGGTAGTGTGGTATCAGTGTGTGGTACTCCAGGTTTAGGAGTGGTTGTATAACCTAGTGGTAGTGTGGTATCAGTGTGTGGTACTCCAGGTTTAGGAGTGGTTGTATAACCTGGTGGTAGTGTGGTATGAGTGTATGGTACCTCAGGTGACAATGTACTATCTGTATCTCTTACTTGAGGTGGTTGAGTACCTTCAGTAATTAGTAACTCATATATAGTTGTATTATAATCAGTTGGTAGTGTAACTTGTGTGTCTGGTTCAATAGAGGTACTTGTAGTAATGTTATAAGGGGATGATATATCTGTAGTATTGTCAATAAGAGGTAAGTCGGTTATATTATCAGGGAATATTATTGGTATTCCTGTTAAAGGTATACCAGGTTTGGTAGTGGTAATATAACTAGGTGGTAGTGTGGCTTCAGTGTGTGGTACCCCAGGTAGTAGTGTGCTATCAGTATGTGGTACTCCAGGTTTGGGAGTGGTTGTATAACCTGGTTGTAGTGTGGTATCAGTGTGTGGTACTCCAGGTTTGGGAGTGGTTGTATAACCTGGTGGTAATGTGGTATCAGTGTGTGGTACTCCAGGTGGTAGTGTGGTATCAGTGTGTGGTACTCCAGGTGGTAGTGTGGTATCAGTGTGTGGTACTCCAGGTTTGGGAGTGGTTGTATAAATTGGTGGTAGTGTGGTATCAGTGTGTGGTACTCCAGGTTTGGGAGTGGTTGTATAACCTGGTGGTAGTGTGGTATCAGTGTGAGGTACTCCAGGTTTGGGAGTGGTTGTATAACCTGGTGGTAGTGTGGTATCAGTGTGTGGTACTCCAGGTTTGGGAGTGGATGTATAACCTGGTGGTAGTGTGGTATCAGTGTGTGGTACTCCAGGTTTGGGAGTGGTTGTATAACCTAGTGGTAGTGTGGTATCAGTGTGTGGTACTCCAGGTTTAGGAGTGGTTGTATAACCTAGTGGTAGTGTGGTATCAGTGTGTGGTACTCCAGGTTTGGGAGTGGTTGTATAACCTGGTGGTAGTGTGGTATGAGTGTATGGTACCTCAGGTGACAATGTACTATCTGTATCTCTTACTTGAGGTGGTTGAGTACCTTCAGTAATTAGTAACTCATATATAGTTGTATTATAATCAGTTGGTAGTGTAACTTGTGTGTCTGGTTCAATAGAGGTACTTGTAGTAATGTTATAAGGGGATGATATATCTGTAGTATTGTCAATAAGAGGTAAGTCGGTTATATTATCAGGGAATATTATTGGTATTCCTGTTAAAGGTATACCAGGTTTGGTAGTGGTAATATAACTAGGTGGTAGTGTGGCTTCAGTGTGTGGTACCCCAGGTAGTAGTGTGCTATCAGTATGTGGTACTCCAGGTTTGGGAGTGGTTGTATAACCTGGTTGTAGTGTGGTATCAGTGTGTGGTACTCCAGGTTTGGGAGTGGTTGTATAACCTGGTGGTAGTGTGGTATCAGTGTGTGGTACTCCAGGTTTGGGAGTGGTTGTATAACCTAGTGGTAGTGTGCTATCAGTATGTGGTACTCCAGGTTTGGGAGTGGTTGTATAACCTGGTTGTAGTGTGGTATCAGTGTGTGGTACTCCAGGTTTAGGAGTGGTTGTATAACCTGGTGGTAGTGTGGTATCAGTGTGTGGTACTCCAGGTTTGGGAGTGGTTGTATAACCTGGTGGTAGTGTGGTATCAGTATGTGGTACTCCATATGGTAGTGTGGTATCAGTGTGTGGTACTCCAGGTTTAGGAGTGGTTGTATAACCTGGTGGTAGTGTGGTATCAGTGTGTGGTACTCCAGGTTTGGGAGTGGTAGTATAACCTGGTGGTAGTGTGTTATCAGTGTGTGGTACTCCAGGTTTGGGAGTGGTTGTATAACCTGGTGGTAGTGTGGTATCAGTGTGTGGTACTCCAGGTTTGGGAGTGGTTGTATAACCTGGTGGTAGTGTGGTATCAGTGTGTGGTACTCCAGGTTTGGGAGTTGTTGTATAAC
Source organism: Petrolisthes manimaculis (assembly GCA_034508575.1). Taxonomy (NCBI): domain Eukaryota; kingdom Metazoa; phylum Arthropoda; class Malacostraca; order Decapoda; family Porcellanidae; genus Petrolisthes; species Petrolisthes manimaculis. The sequence continues at coordinate 191,475 of JAWZYT010000444.1, forward strand.
CTGGTGGTAGTGTGGTATCAGTGTGTGGTACCCCAAGTGGTAGTGTGGTATCAGTGTGTGGTACCCCAGGAGGTAGTGTGGTATCAGTGTGTGGTACTCCAGGTAGTAGCGTGGTATCAGTGTGTGGTACTCCAAGTGGTAGTGTGGTATCAGTGTGTGGTACTCCAGGTTTAGGAGTGGTTGTATAACCTGGTGGTAGTGTGGTATCAGTGTGTGGTACTCCAGGTTTGGAAGTGGTTGTATAACCTGGTGGTAGTGTGGTATCAGTGTGTGGTACTCCAGGTTTGGGAGTGGTTGTATAACCTGGTGGTAGTGTGGTATCAGTGTGTGGTACTCCAGGTGGTAGTGTGGTATCAGTGTGTGGTACTCCAGATGGTAGTGTGGTATCAGTGTGTGGTACTCCAGGTTTAGGAGTGGTTGTATAACCTGGTGGTAGTGTGGTATCAGTGTGTGGTACTCCAGTTTTGGGAGTGGTTGTATAACCTAGTGGTAGTGTGGTATCAGTGTGTGGTACTCCAGGTTTAGGAGTGGTTGTATAACCTAGTGGTAGTGTGGTATCAGTGTGTGGTACTCCAGGTTTGGGAGTGGTTGTATAACCTAGTGGTAGTGTGGTATCAGATTGTGGTATTCCAGGTTTGGGAGTGGTTGTATAACCTGGTGGTAGTGTGGTATCAGTGTGTGGTACTCCAGGTTTAGGAGTGGTTGTATAACCTAGTGGTAGTGTGGTATCAGTGTGTGGTACTCCAGGTTTAGGAGTGGTTGTATAACCTGGTGGTAGTGTGGTATCAGTGTGTGGTACTCCAGGTTTAGGAGTGGTTGTATAACCTAGTGGTAGTGTGGTATCAGTGTGTGGTACTCCAGGTTTAGGAGTGGTTGTATAACCTGGTGGTAGTGTGGTATCAGTGTGTGGTACTCCAGGTTTGGGAGTGGTTGTATAATCTTGTGGTAGTGTGGTATCAGTGTGTGGTACCCGAGTTGGTAGTGTGGTATCAGTGTGTGATACTCCAGGTGGTTGTGTGGTATCAGTGTGTGGTACTCCAGGTAGTAGTGTGGTATCAGTGTGTGGTACTCCAGGTAGTAGTGTGGTATCAGTGTGTGGTACTCCAGGTGGTAGTGTGGTATCAGTTTGTGGTAGTGTGGTATCAGTTTGTGGTACTCCAGGTGGTAGTGTGGTATCAGTGTGTGGTACTCCAGGTGGTAGTGTGGTATCAGTGTGTGGTACTCCAGGTGGTAGTGTGGTATCAGTGTGTGGTACTCCAGGTGGTAGTGTGGTATCAGTGTGTGGTACTCCAGGTATGGGAGTGGTTGTATAACCTGGTGGTAGTGTGGTATCAGTGTGTGGTACTTCAGGTGGTAGTGTGGTATCAGTGTGTGGTACTCCAGGTTTAGGAGTGGTGGTATAACCTGGTGGTAGTGTGGTATCAGTGTGTGGTACTCCAGGTTTGGGAGTGGTTGTATAACCTAGTGGTAGTGTGGTATCAGTGTGTGGTACTCCAGGTTTGGGAGTGGTTGTATAACCTGGTGGTAGTGTGGTATCAGTGTGTGGTACTCCAGGTTTGGGAGTGGTTGTATAACCTAGTGGTAGTGTGGTATCAGTGTGTGGTACTCCAGGTTTAGGAGTGGTTGTATAACCTAGTGGTAGTGTGGTATCAGTGTGTGGTACTCCAGGTTTAGGAGTGGTTGTATAACCTGGTGGTAGTGTGGTATGAGTGTATGGTACCTCAGGTGACAATGTACTATCTGTATCTCTTACTTGAGGTGGTTGAGTACCTTCAGTAATTAGTAACTCATATATAGTTGTATTATAATCAGTTGGTAGTGTAACTTGTGTGTCTGGTTCAATAGAGGTACTTGTAGTAATGTTATAAGGGGATGATATATCTGTAGTATTGTCAATAAGAGGTAAGTCGGTTATATTATCAGGGAATATTATTGGTATTCCTGTTAAAGGTATACCAGGTTTGGTAGTGGTAATATAACTAGGTGGTAGTGTGGCTTCAGTGTGTGGTACCCCAGGTAGTAGTGTGCTATCAGTATGTGGTACTCCAGGTTTGGGAGTAGTTGTATAACCTGGTGGTAGTGTGGTATCAGTGTGTGGTACTCCAGGTTTGGGAGTGGTTGTATAACCTGGTGGTAGTGTGGTATCAGTGTGTGGTACTCCAGGTGGTAGTGTGGTATCAGTGTGTGGTACTTCAGGTGGTAGTGTGGTATCAGTGTGTGGTACTTCAGGTGGTAGTGTGGTATCAGTGTGTGGTACTTCAGGTGGTAGTGTGGTATCAGTGTGTGGTACTTCAGGTGGTAGTGTGGTATCAGTGTGTGGTACTCCAGGTGGTAGTGTGGTATCAGTGTGTGGTACTCCAGGTGGTAGTGTGGTATCAGTGTGTGGTACTCCAGGTGGTGGTGTGGTATCAGTGTGTGGTACTCCAGGTTTAGGAGTGGTTGTATAACCTGGTGGTAGTGTGGTATCAGTGTGTGGTACTCCAGGTTTGGGAGTGGTTGTATAACCTGGTGGTAGTGTGGTATCAGTGTGTGGTACTCCAGGTGGTAGTGTGGTATCAGTGTGTGGTACTCCAGGTGGTAGTGTGGTATCAGTGTGTGGTACTCCAGATGGTAGTGTGGTATCAGTGTGTGGTACTCCAGGTGGTAGTGTGGTATCAGTGTGTGGTACTCCAGGTTTAGGAGTGGTTGTATAACCTGGTGGTAGTGTGGTATCAGTGTGTGGTACTCCAAGTTTGGGAGTGGTTGTATAACCTGGTGGTAGTGTGGTATCAGTGTGTGGTACTCCAGGTGGTAGTGTGGTATCAGTGTGTGGTACTCCAGGTTTGGGAGTGGTTGTATAACCTGGTGGTAGTGTGGTATCAGTGTGTGGTACTCCAGGTTTAGGAGTGGTTGTATAACCTGGTGGTAGTGTGGTATCAGTGTGTGGTACTCCAGGTTTGGGAGTGGTTGTATAACCTGGTGGTAGTGTGGTATCAGTGTGTGGTACTCCAGGTTTGGGAGTGGTTGTATAACCTAGTGGTAGTGTGGTATCAGTGTGTGGTACTCCAGGTTTAGGAGTGGTTGTATAACCTAGTGGTAGTGTGGTATCAGTGTGTGGTACTCCAGGTTTGGGAGTGGTTGTATAACCTGGTGGTAGTGTGGTATCAGTGTGTGGTACTCCAGGTTTGGGAGTGGTTGTATAACCTGGTGGTAGTGTGGTATCAGTGTGTGGTACTCCATATGGTAGTGTGGTATCAGTGTGTGGTACTCCAGGTTTGGGAGTGGTTGTATAACTAGGTGGTAGTGTGGTATCAGTGTGTGGTACTCCAGGTTTAGGAGTGGTTGTATAACCTAGTGGTAGTGTGGTATCAGTGTGTGGTACTCCAGGTTTAGGAGTGGTTGTATAACCTGGTGGTAGTGTGGTATGAGTGTATGGTACCTCAGGTGACAATGTACTATCTGTATCTCTTACTTGAGGTGGTTGAGTACCTTCAGTAATTAGTAACTCATATATAGTTGTATTATAATCAGTTGGTAGTGTAACTTGTGTGTCTGGTTCAATAGAGGTACTTGTAGTAATGTTATAAGGGGATGATATATCTGTAGTATTGTCAATAAGAGGTAAGTCGGTTATATTATCAGGGAATATTATTGGTATTCCTGTTAAAGGTATACCAGGTTTGGTAGTGGTAATATAACTAGGTGGTAGTGTGGCTTCAGTGTGTGGTACCCCAGGTAGTAGTGTGCTATCAGTATGTGGTACTCCAGGTTTGGGAGTGGTTGTATAACCTGGTTGTAGTGTGGTATCAGTGTGTGGTACTCCAGGTTTGGGAGTGGTTGTATAACCTGGTGGTAATGTGGTATCAGTGTGTGGTACTCCAGGTGGTAGTGTGGTATCAGTGTGTGGTACTCCAGGTGGTAGTGTGGTATCAGTGTGTGGTACTCCAGGTTTGGGAGTGGTTGTATAAATTGGTGGTAGTGTGGTATCAGTGTGTGGTACTCCAGGTTTGGGAGTGGTTGTATAACCTGGTGGTAGTGTGGTATCAGTGTGAGGTACTCCAGGTTTGGGAGTGGTTGTATAACCTGGTGGTAGTGTGGTATCAGTGTGTGGTACTCCAGGTTTGGGAGTGGATGTATAACCTGGTGGTAGTGTGGTATCAGTGTGTGGTACTCCAGGTTTGGGAGTGGTTGTATAACCTAGTGGTAGTGTGGTATCAGTGTGTGGTACTCCAGGTTTAGGAGTGGTTGTATAACCTAGTGGTAGTGTGGTATCAGTGTGTGGTACTCCAGGTTTGGGAGTGGTTGTATAACCTGGTGGTAGTGTGGTATGAGTGTATGGTACCTCAGGTGACAATGTACTATCTGTATCTCTTACTTGAGGTGGTTGAGTACCTTCAGTAATTAGTAACTCATATATAGTTGTATTATAATCAGTTGGTAGTGTAACTTGTGTGTCTGGTTCAATAGAGGTACTTGTAGTAATGTTATAAGGGGATGATATATCTGTAGTATTGTCAATAAGAGGTAAGTCGGTTATATTATCAGGGAATATTATTGGTATTCCTGTTAAAGGTATACCAGGTTTGGTAGTGGTAATATAACTAGGTGGTAGTGTGGCTTCAGTGTGTGGTACCCCAGGTAGTAGTGTGCTATCAGTATGTGGTACTCCAGGTTTGGGAGTGGTTGTATAACCTGGTTGTAGTGTGGTATCAGTGTGTGGTACTCCAGGTTTGGGAGTGGTTGTATAACCTGGTGGTAGTGTGGTATCAGTGTGTGGTACTCCAGGTTTGGGAGTGGTTGTATAACCTAGTGGTAGTGTGCTATCAGTATGTGGTACTCCAGGTTTGGGAGTGGTTGTATAACCTGGTTGTAGTGTGGTATCAGTGTGTGGTACTCCAGGTTTAGGAGTGGTTGTATAACCTGGTGGTAGTGTGGTATCAGTGTGTGGTACTCCAGGTTTGGGAGTGGTTGTATAACCTGGTGGTAGTGTGGTATCAGTATGTGGTACTCCATATGGTAGTGTGGTATCAGTGTGTGGTACTCCAGGTTTAGGAGTGGTTGTATAACCTGGTGGTAGTGTGGTATCAGTGTGTGGTACTCCAGGTTTGGGAGTGGTAGTATAACCTGGTGGTAGTGTGTTATCAGTGTGTGGTACTCCAGGTTTGGGAGTGGTTGTATAACCTGGTGGTAGTGTGGTATCAGTGTGTGGTACTCCAGGTTTGGGAGTGGTCGTATACCCTAGTGGTAGTGTGGTATCAGTGTGTGGTACTCCAGGTTTGGGAGTGGTTGTATAACTTGGAGGTAGTGTGGTATCAGTGTGTGGTACTCCAGGTGGTAGCGTGGTATCAGTGTGTGGTACTCCAGGTGGTAGTGTGGTATCAGTGTGTGGTACTCCAGGTGGTAGTGTGGTATCAGTGTGTGGTACTCCAGGTTTGGGAGTGGTTGTATAACCTGGTGGTAGTGTGGTATCAGTGTGTGGTACTCCAGGTTTGGGAGTGGCTGTATAACCTAGTGGTAGTGTGGTATCAGTGTGTGGTACTCCAGGTTTGGGAGTGGTTGTATAACCTGGTGGTAGTGTGGTATCAGTGTGTGGTACTCCAGGTTTGGGAGTGGTTGTATAACCTGGTGGTAGTGTGGTATCAGTGTGTGGTACTCCAGGTGGTGGTGTGGTATCAGTGTGTGGTACTCCAGGTGGTAGTGTGGTATCAGTGTGTGGTACTCCAGGTGGTGGTGTGGTATCAGTGTGTGGTACTCCAGGTGGTAGTGTGGTATCAGTGTGTGGTACTCCAGGTGGTGGTGTGGTATCAGTGTGTGGTACTCCAGGTGGTAGTGTGGTATCAGTGTGTGGTACTCCAGGTGGTGGTGTGGTATCAGTGTGTGGTACTCCAGGTGGTAGTGTGGTATCAGTGTGTGGTACTTCAGGTTTGGGAGTGGTTGTATAACCTGGTGGTAGTGTGGTATCAGTGTGTGGTATCCCAAGTGGTAGTGTGGTATCAGTGTGTAGTACCCCAGGTGGTAGTGTGGTATCAGTGTGTGGTACTCCAGGTGGTAGTGTGGTATCAGTATGTAGTACTACAGGTGGTGGTGTGGTATCAGAGTGTGGTACTCCAGGTGGTAGTGTGGTATCGGTGTGTGGTACTCCATATGGTAGTGTGGTATCAGTGTGTGGTACTCCAGGTTTAGGAGTGGTTGTATACCCTGGTGGTAGTGTGGTATCAGTGTGTGGTACTCCAGGTTTAGGAGTGGTTGTATAACCTGGTGGTAGTGTGGTATCAGTGTGTGGTACTCCAGGTTTGGGAGTGGTTGTATAACCTGGTGGTAGTGTGGTATCAGTGTGTGGTACTCCAGGTTTGGGAGTGGTTGTATAACCTGGTGGTAGTGTGGTATCAGTGTGTGGTACTCCAGGTTTGGGAGTGGTTGTATAACCTGGTGGTAGTGTGGTATCAGTATGTGGTATTACAGGTGGTGGTGTGGTATCAGTGTGTGGTACTCCAGGTGGTAGTGTGGTATCAGTGTGTGGTACTCCATATGGTAGTGTGGTATCAGTGTGTGGTACTCCATATGGTAGTGTGGTATCAGTGTGTGGTACTCCAGGTTTGGGAGTGGTTGTATAACTAGGTGGTAGTGTGGTATCAGTGTGTGGTACTCCAGGTTTAGGAGTGGTTGTATAACCTGGTGGTAGTGTGGTATCAGTGTGTGGTACTCCAGGTTTAGGAGTGGTTGTATAACCTAGTGGTAGTGTGGTATCAGTGTGTGGTACTCCAGGTTTAGGAGTGGTTGTATAACCTGGTGGTAGTGTGGTATCAGTGTGTGGTACTCCAGGTTTGGGAGTGGTTGTATAACTAGGTGGTAGTGTGGTATCAGTGTGTGGTACTCCAGGTTTAGGAGTGGTTGTATAACCTGGTGGTAGTGTGGTATCAGTGTGTGGTACTCCAGGTTTGGGAGTGGTTGTATAACCTGGTGGTAGTGTGGTATCAGTGTGTGGTACTCCAGGTTTGGGAGTGGTTGTATAACCTGGTGGTAGTGTGGTATGAGTGTATGGTACCTCAGGTGACAATGTACTATCTGTATCTCTTACTTGAGGTGGTTGAGTACCTTCAGTAATTAGTAACTCATATATAGTTGTATTATAATCAGTTGGTAGTGTAACTTGTGTGTCTGGTTCAATAGAGGTACTTGTAGTAATGTTATAAGGGGATGATATATCTGTAGTATTGTCAATAAGAGGTAAGTCGGTTATATTATCAGGGAATATTATTGGTATTCCTGTTAAAGGTATACCAGGTTTGGTAGTGGTAATATAACTAGGTGGTAGTGTGGCTTCAGTGTGTGGTACCCCAGGTAGTAGTGTGCTATCAGTATGTGGTACTCCAGGTTTGGGAGTGGTTGTATAACCTGGTGGTAGTGAGGTATCAGTGTGTGGTACTCCAGGTTTAGGAGTGGTTGTATAACCTGGTGGTAGTGTGGTATCAGTGTGTGGTACTCCAGGTTTGGGAGTGGTTGTATAACCTGGTGGTAGTGTGGTATCAGTGTGTGGTACTCCAGGTTTGGGAGTGGTTGTATAACCTGGTGGTAGTGTGGTATCAGTGTGTGGTACCCCAAGTGGTAGTGTGGTATCAGTGTGTGGTACCCCAGGAGGTAGTGTGGTATCAGTGTGTGGTACTCCAGGTAGTAGCGTGGTATCAGTGTGTGGTACTCCAAGTGGTAGTGTGGTATCAGTGTGTGGTACTCCAGGTTTAGGAGTGGTTGTATAACCTGGTGGTAGTGTGGTATCAGTGTGTGGTACTCCAGGTTTGGGAGTGGTTGTATAACCTGGTGGTAGTGTGGTATCAGTGTGTGGTACTCCAGGTTTGGGAGTGGTTGTATAACCTGGTGGTAGTGTGGTATCAGATTGTGGTACTCCAGGTTTGGGAGTGGTTGTATAACCTGGTGGTAGTGTGGTATCAGTGTGTGGTACTCCAGGTTTAGGAGTGGTTGTATAACCTAGTGGTAGTGTGGTATCAGTGTGTGGTACTCCAGGTTTAGGAGTGGTTGTATAACCTGGTGGTAGTGTGGTATCAGTGTGTGGTACTCCATATGGTAGTGTGGTATCAGTGTGTGGTACTCCAGGTTTAGGAGTGGTTGTATAACCTAGTGGTAGTGTGGTATCAGTGTGTGGTACTCCAGGTGGTAGTGTGGTAGCAGTGTGTGGTACTCCAGGTGGTAGTGTGGTATCAGTGTGTGGTACTCCAGGTTTGGGAGTGGTTGTATAATCTTGTGGTAGTGTGGTATCAGTGTGTGGTACCCGAGTTGGTAGTGTGGTATCAGTGTGTGATACTCCAGGTGGTTGTGTGGTATCAGTGTGTGGTACTCCAGGTAGTAGTGTGGTATCAGTGTGTGGTACTCCAGGTAGTAGTGTGGTATCAGTGTGTGGTACTCCAGGTGGTAGTGTGGTATCAGTTTGTGGTAGTGTGGTATCAGTTTGTGGTACTCCAGGTGGTAGTGTGGTATCAGTGTGTGGTACCCCTGGTGGTAGTGTGGTATCAGTGTGTGGTACTCCAAGTGGTAGTGTGGTATCAGTGTGTGGTACCCCTGGTGGTAGTGTGGTATCAGTGTGTGGTACTCCAGGTATGGGAGTGGTTGTATAACCTGGTGGTAGTGTGGTATCAGTGTGTGGTACTCCAGGTTTGGGAGTGGTTGTATAACCTGGTAGTAGTGTGGTATCAGTGTGTGGTACTCCAGGTTTGGGAATGGTTGTATAACCTGGTGGTAGTGTGGTATCAGTGTGTGGTACTCCAGGTTTGGGAGTGGTTGTATAACCTAGTGGTAGTGTGGTATCAGTGTGTGGTACTCCAGGTTTGGGAGTGGTTGTATAATCTTGTGGTAGTGTGGTATCAGTGTGTGGTACCCCTGGTGGTAGTGTGGTATCAGTGTGTGGTACCCCTGGTGGTAGTGTGGTATCAGTGTGTGGTACTCCAGGTGGTAATGTGGTATCAGTGTGTGGTACCCCTGTTGAAATTGTGGTATCAGTGTGTGGTACCCCTGGTGGTAGTGTGGTATCAGTGTGTGGTACTCCAGGTTGGGGAGTGGTTGTATAATCTGGTGGTAGTGTGGTATCAGTGTGTGGTACTCCAGGTGGTAGTGTGGTATCAGTGTGTGGTACCCCTGGTGGTAGTGTGGTATCAGTGTGTGGTACCCCTGGTGGTAGTGTGGTATCAGTGTGTGTTACCCCTGGTGGTAGTGTGGTATCAGTGTGTGGTACTCCAGGTGGTAATGTGGTACCAGTGTATGGTACCTCAGGTGGTAGAGTGGTATCAGTGTACGGTACTCCAGGTTTGGGAGTGGTTGTATAACCTGGTGGTAGTGTGGTATCAGTGTGTGGTACTCCAGGTGGTAGTGTGGTATCAGTGTGTGGTACTCCAGGTTTGGGAGTGGTTATATAACCTGGTGGTAGTGTGGTATCAGTGTGTGGTACTCCAGGTTTGGGAGTGGTTGTATAACCTGGTGGTAGTGTGGTATCAGATTGTGGTACTCCAGGTTTAGGAGTGGTTGTATAACCTGGTGGTAGTGTGGTATCAGTGTGTGGTACTCCAGGTTTAGGAGTGGTTGTATAACCTAGTGGTAGTGTGGTATCAGTGTGTGGTACTCCAGGTTTGGGAGTGGTTGTATAACCTGGTGGTAGTGTGGTATGAGTGTATGGTACCTCAGGTGACAATGTACTATCTGTATCTCTTACTTGAGGTGGTTGAGTACCTTCAGTAATTAGTAACTCATATATAGTTGTATTATAATCAGTTGGTAGTGTAACTTGTGTGTCTGGTTCAATAGAGGTACTTGTAGTAATGTTATAAGGGGATGATATATCTGTAGTATTGTCAATAAGAGGTAAGTCGGTTATATTATCAGGGAATATTATTGGTATTCCTGTTAAAGGTATACCAGGTTTGGTAGTGGTAATATAACTAGGTGGTAGTGTGGCTTCAGTGTGTGGTACCCCAGGTAGTAGTGTGCTATCAGTATGTGGTACTCCAGGTTTGGGAGTGGTTGTATAACCTGGTTGTAGTGTGGTATCAGTGTGTGGTATTCCAGGTTTGGGAGTGGTTGTATAACCTGGTGGTAGTGTGGTATCAGTGTGTGGTACTCCAGGTTTGGGAGTGGTTGTATAACCTGGTGGTAGTGTGGTATCAGATTGTGGTACTCCAGGTTTAGGAGTGGTTGTATAACCTGGTGGTAGTGTGGTATCAGTGTGTGGTACTCCAGGTTTGGGAGTGGTTGTATAACCTGGTGGTAGTGTGGTATCAGTGTGTGATACTCCAGGTGGTAGTGTGGTATCAGTGTGTGGTACTCCATATGGAAGTGTGGTATCAGTGTGTGGTACTCCAGGCTTGGGAGTGGTTGTATAACCTGGTGGTAGTGTGGTATCAGTGTGTGGTACTCCAGGTTTGGGAGTGGTTGTATAACCTGGTGGAAGTGTGGTATCAGTGTGTGGTACTCCAGGCTTGGGAGTGGTTGTATAACCTGGTGGTAGTGTGGTATCAGATTGTGGTACTCCAGGTGGTAATGTGGTATCAGTGTGTGGTACTCCAGGTGGTAGTGTGGTATCAGTGTGTGGTACTCCAGGTTTGGGAGTGGTTGTATAACCTGGTGGTAGTGTGGTATCAGTGTGTGGTACTCCAGGTGGTAATGTGGTATCAGTGTGTGGTACTCCAGGTTTTGGAGTGGTTGTATAACCTGGTGGTAGTGTGGTATCAGTGTGTGGTACTCCAGGTTTGGGAGTGGTTGTATAACCTAGTGGTAGTGTGGTATCAGTGTGTGGTACTCCAGGTGGTAGTGTGGTATCAGTGTGTGGTACTCCATATGGAAGTGTGGTATCAGTGTGTGGTACTCCATATGGTAGTGTGGTATCAGTGTGTGGTACTCCATGTTTGGGAGTGGTTGTATAACCTGGTGGTAGTGTGGTATCAGTGTGTGGTACTCCAGGTTTGGGAGTGGTTGTATAACCTGGTGGTAGTGTGGTATCAGTGTGTGGTACTCCAGGTTTGGGAGTGGTTGTATAACCTGGTGGTAGTGTGGTATCAGTGTGTGGTACTCCAGGTTTGGGAGTGGTTGTATAACCTAGTGGTAGTGTGGTATCAGTGTGTGGTACTCCAGGTTTAGGTGTGGTTGTATAACCTGGTGGTAGTGTGGTATCAGTGTGTGGTACTCCATATGGTAGTGTGGTATCAGTGTGTGGTACTCCAGGTTTAGGTGTGGTTGTATAACCTGGTGGTAGTGTGGTATCAGTGTGTGGTACTCCATATGGTAGTGTGGTATCAGTGTGTGGTACTCCAGGTTTGGGAGTGGTTGTATAATCTGGTGGTAGTGTGGTATCAGTGTGTGGTACTCCAGGTGGTAGTGTGGTATCAGTGTGTGGTACTCCAGGTGGTAGTGTGGTATCAGTGTGTGGTACCCCAAGTGGTAGTGTGGTATCAGTGTGTGGTACTCCAGGTTTGGGAGTGGTTGTATAACCTGGTGGTAGTGTGGTATCAGTGTGTGGTACTCCAGGTTTGGGAGTGGTTGTATACCCTGGTGGTAGTGTGGTATCAGTGTGTGGTACTCCAGGTTTGGGAGTGGTTGTATAACCTGGTGGTAGTGTGGTATCAGTGTGTGGTACTCCAGGTTTAGGAGTGGTTGTATAACCTAGTGGTAGTGTGGTATCAGTGTGTGGTACTCCAGGTTTGGGAGTGGTTGTATAACCTGGTGGTAGTGTGGTATCAGTGTGTGGTACCCCAAGTGGTAGTGTGGTATCAGTGTGTGGTACTCCAGGTTTGGGAGTGGTTGTATAACCTGGTGGTAGTGTGGTATCAGTGTGTGGTACTCCAGGTTTGGGAGTGGTTGTATACCCTGGTGGTAGTGTGGTATCAGTGTGTGGTACTCCAGGTTTAGGAGTGGTTGTATACCCTGGTGGTAGTGTGGTATCAGTGTATGGCATGTCTGGTATTAATGTACTTTCTGTATCTCTTACTTCAGGTGGTTGTGTACCCTTTGTGACTTGCACCTCAGGGTGTGTTGTAGTATTATCAAATTGTGTCATATCCTGAGTTCCTGTCATACTTGGGATGCTTGTGGTTATGTTGTAAGGGGTTGTTGTTGTTGTTGTATCTCTTGTAACATCAATGAGAGGGAAATCTGTTTTGGTAAGATCAAGAGTCACTAGGGGCTTTTCAGTATATGTTGGATATGTTACTGGTGTTTGGTATTCAGTTGTTGTGTATGGTGTTGTAATCTTTGTTTCAGCTTCTTTGGGTTCTGTGGTAAAAAATATGCCAGAAGTAGTCTCTGGAACTAGGGTACTTATTTTGCTTACTGGTGTTGCTCTTTCTGTTGAATGTTCATCCAGTGGGGATTTTGTAGTGATTGTATCAAAAGTGTCATTTAATTTAATAGTAGTTGATGTATATGGATCACTTTCTAATTCTCCTTCTACAACTGGTAGTGTTGGTCTGATATCTACTGTTCCTGAAGGTGTTGTCAATATGTATGTAGTCTCATATGTCTCTGGGTCTGGGGTTGGGGTTGGCACTGGGTAGGATGGGGTAGGTGTGGTTGGTATTGGGTGAATGGTGGGACTTGTAAGGTCTGGACTGTATGGGATGGATGATGGTGGTGTTGGAGTTGTGGGTGGCAAGGTGGTATTTTCAACATCATCGGTTCTTATACTTTGTGTAGTTTGGGCTGTTTCTGGTGTGGTGGTGCTGGTGATATTTGCTGTAATAAAAGTTCAACAATATTTTTGTAAATATGTACCTAATTCTATTATATGTCCGTGGTTGACAATTTGGGCCAGCGGACACCCTAATAAGGGATGAAATCTGACCTTTGTGGTGGGGTTATGCAAGAGAAATTTTTACTACTGATACTAGGTAGAAATGCTGTGTTGTGGGGAAATGAGATGCACTCTGCCAAAACCTGAAGTAATTCAAGAACCTTCTGAGTAATGCAAGAGAGAGCCGAGTACAATCACACTTAAAGTTCAGTTTCACTTCCAGTCACAAAGACAGTGTAACTTGGAATGTCTTTAGTTTAACTGTGAATTCCTCTGGCATAATACTCCTCTTTCACTCAATAAACTCTTGCAGCTTTGATCAACATGAATCTTTCTATAAATTATTTAAGCATTTTACCTTCTATGACACGAGTTTTTGTTTGTAAATACTGTATATGTATATACTGTAATTCTGAAACTCTGGACATCAATACTGATTCCTTTCCATAACAACAAACAACAATTGCCAAGAGAAAGGCAAAGAAAACAAGAAAGTGTTCAGCTGATGCTACAATGGTCAGGCAGAGTACAAATCATAAAGGTACTGTATTGATAAACTGTAGTGTGGGTTTCATGGACACAAGCTTAGTGTGTAGTGCAATACTCTAATGACAAATTATGTTGGCATTACACAACTCTGAATCACACAACATATCCCTATGTTTGACCAAGAACAAAATTTGTCTATGCATGCCCAAAGTTATCACAATACCCTCTAAATTTCAATCAAGGTAATCATGTACAGTACTTTCAAAATAAGAACCCCAGCTAAACCTCAATAGTTTTCTAACACAAAAGATATAAATTTCTAAGGTGGCAAGGAACCTATGAAATAAGTTCATTGGTGAAAGCTAGTGATTCCTCCAAACTATGTCACTAACCAGACTCCCTGAATAAAGGTACTGTTTTATGGCAATGATTGTAGGAATCCATAGCCCCCAATTCCCTCTCTGTATCATAAGCCCATACGAATTAACACTTTTATGCTAATATAATAATATAACACCTTGAAAACTAAGTTTTATATATATATATATAATAAGCCTATATACAGTACTCTGATCCAAATGAAACCAATATACTGTACCATCTAATATCCTACAGTAAAAGTGTACAGTACTGTACTAACAAGCAAATCCCAAGACACTGTTCCACTTCCTTCTCACATCTTGTGATTAATGTCTCTCTCCACCATTCTCTTTCACTCAGCTACACTATATTATAAGTGGCTGCCCTCTTCCAGTTTTTTCTAACACTTCATTATCTCCAAAATCTTTTGCCAACTTATCATCTTCCTGTCGCTGAATTTCCCAAACCATCTTCGTACACTTGTCATCAAAAGTTTCTAGTTAACCAATTTTAGCTTTTCTTAGTTTAATCTTTAACTAAATAGCATGTAATTTAGGAAAAGCACTTACATTAGCCAATTACCACTTATTTAAAATTATTTTGTAATATTTCTTCTTAATGTACAAATAATGTAATCTAAATGTATCATATACCTGTACTATATATTCTATACGAGTACAATGCTTAATGTACCTTATTTAACAATTTAGGCAGTATTCATTATCTGCAGTTTTGTTTAAATGATGCAGCATCATATGTTTAAATCTTTAGAATGATATTGGTTGTGCAAATATCCGTTTATGTTTTTGGGGTTGGTGACTGATTTATTTGTTATGTTGAGGAGGTGAAGTTAGTAATCACAGGTTAAGAGGAGCTTTGGTGATGAAATGAGACAACTATGGTATGTACAGTTGGCAAGTAAGCATAACACATAGATATAGATGAAAAAAATCTCATACAGGAGAGTTTAATGAAAAAAGGAAGTATTTTTCTACAAAGGGGAGAGAAACTGTGATGAAACGATATTGGAGGGAAAGAGTAGACGTGAAACTAGCAACGCCGACAGTACTGCAATGATAATTTACAAAGAAAATAAATGGAGATGTGACTGATAATGACTGATGAACCAAACATGCTGGCAGGCAGACAATATAATAAACAAGCACAGCATCAGCATACACACACATGCACACTAATTGTATACTTTTTATGTATCCACTATTTAAAAATTGCATCACGCCCCAATAAAACAAATGCTGGCGGGATGGGAGAAGCGCTTATAACAACCATAATACGTTTACGCGACACATCATATCATACTCGGCCGGTACGGGACACATATCAAATTCTGCTTTATACTTTAGCAAGCCAAACATATAAACACAATGGAAGCAGATGAAAGCAATGGAAGAAACACACTTACAAGCTATAAACATGGCAGAGAGTATTGTACTTACGGTCAGGTGTTTACAAAGTTAGTGGGTATTAAGAGAGGATGATGTTTGCATGCTCTGATCAGTAACCTACATCTACTGGGGTATATACATGCAGCATTGGTATTAGTATCAGGTATTGATTTGGTAAAGTAGTAAGTAGGATGATGCTATGGAAGGGAAACTATCTGTATTGTTAGAAACTGTATGTGAGAAGAGTACAAGAAGATAATGCTGAGCTGTACACTGAAGCAAAAACTTATGTGCCTGTAAGGGTGGCTTCAATACAAGGCTGAAATCCACATGCTTTTTATGTAAATCCTACTGATTAGGAAAAAGAAGCTTGAGAAATAGCATATTACATTAGGGGAGTGGGGGTCATCTTTTAATGCTGGCAAAGCTTAATCTGGCCAATGCTTGAATTTGAATGATAACAGAGAAAATAGGCTTAAGCAGCAGTTATTATAATTGCTCTACAATGTACTATAAAAACTGATACAAATGTGGAAAACACATTAGATACAATTTAAAATGCTTTCTGGTACCAACTGGCAACATTGGGTCTTCAGCAATATTTCCAGTTCAGTTAGATGTGCAAGTCACTCACAATAAAATGTAAGGTACGCTGTACTAAAAAAAAATTTTTTACACAGGTTCCAGACAGTTACTATTGTCAGTCAGAAAAAGGTGCATGTGTAGAACTAGGGATATTATTTTACTGTATACTTTTTCAGTTATTGTGATGAGTAGCCAGGAAAAGATGTACCAGAAAAGAATGGTGAGGATTCATGATATACTGTAGTACAGAAGCAACTTACATACACTTAGCATTTTTCCAATAACTCTCACACACTGTTTCCCAGCATTTTACTCCATGTCAATAACAAAGAGTGAGAAATTGACCGGGCATATAAATCTTCATTCACAATTTTCTCGGAGCATTCGTGGTGCAGAAAGGACAGGCCACTGCACCCGTAATGAATGGTAAGTCATCACTGCCACCTTCCACAAGCACATGAAGTACAGTGGGTAATGAAGCAGTGCAATTGGAACCACAAGTCATCAGATTCAATGAATTGCAGTGCTCTTGCCAATCCATAATGGTGCAATGTGCTGGTCATCCTCCACCATATTGTTCCAGAAAATTGTTTACATAGCAGTTCAGTACTGTATGGTACAGTCGGCAGCATAAGTTCACTTCATTTCCACCTGCGTATGTATGACCTATCGGGATGTTGTAGCACAATTTGAAAAAAAAAAAAAAAAAGTCACACTTTTCATATGGTAAATTACATGTGTTTTTTTAATACTGTAGAAACTAGTTCAAAATACAACTATCTAGTCATATTAGCATTAAATGGTACAAGAAATGAACCCAAATTTATGCTGCAAGCTGTACATGTCCGATATATGTGCAAATTTTGTATAATTAAACTGGGGTAATAACAGAGATGAGACTTGAAGCCGATTTCACAATCAATTCGTCAACCTCTGAATGAAAGAAACAGCACAGTGTTGTGTAGTGAAGACTCAACTTGATCAATGTTCAATATCCGAGTTGTGTAGTGACTGTGGTTATTGAACTGTGCAAGAGCTGTGGTGATTGGAATAGCATAGTGACAATAAATAGTGAAATATGTGCTTTGGAAGGAAATAACAGCTACTGTGAAGTCGGCTATAGGAAATGCTTTTTTATTTTGTCACTGAGTGGAGCAATACTTACAGGCATGATGCTGGAGATGCTTAGGGGGGCAGGGGAGGGGTCATGCTGCTGCAGCAACACAAGGCACATGCATGCACCTTGCTTCTGGATGGTTAGTCCTTCGTACCTCAGCCGCTGCGTGTTACTGGCAAGCAGCTCGTTATCCCCTGGAGGTATATGTGCTCTACCCCCAGGAGATGTTTCCAGCATGTATGCTTTTGGTTCTACTCATAGCAACAACTTAGCAGATTCAGGTTATGGTTACATTAGGAGTTAGTGTCATGACAAGCATTTAACCAGCAGGCCAAACAACATGCCATCAGTGGCAGTAAACATAGAGGTTAAAGGGAATGAGTAGGATGTGGAAAGAAGCAGATTGGGTTCCCGAGCCTTCCCTCTCTGGTACCATGGCTGACAATGCATCAAGGTAGGGAGATGAGCTGGGAGCCTGCTTCATCATTTTACCATCAACACGAGAGGAGAAGAAGAAACAGACTCACTAACCATCTCTCACTCTGACAACATGACAACAACCTACAGAGAGAGAGAGAGGAGGGGGCAGAGAGTTAGCTGAGAAAGATGAGTGTCAGGGTAAGAAACTGGTGACCTACCTGGAAGACAGGTGAGTGTTTGTTCATCACACACTTGGTTACCCAGACAAGGTGGGTCACAGCCCCCTGAATCTAAGATTTCTGTAGACAGGAGAACAATAACAGCATTAGCATACACCTTCTGGTATGTAAACTGGGAAAATAAATATACTGAACACATCCACACATCTACTTATACATACAAGCTTGGAGAACACATATACTGTACTATACATATACATATATATGTAACACAACCATACTCACGTGGTTTGCAAGTGCAGCCGTCACAATAATATCCTAATGAACAGTCACTGGAGGAGTCACAGGTGCAGGCTGAAGTAAAGAGGAATGTAATGTTATGGCTGTTGTAAGGAATTTAGGTTGGGGATACACTGGTCCAAACTACTGTACCATCATCATTCCCTTGCTGACAACTTTTCTTACTCATGTTTCAAATTCAATGACTGCCTAGAATAAACTCAACAACCTACAGTAGTGTTCTTAGCCTAATGCATAAATTTTCTTCTTGTTGCCTGAAATGCATCTACTCATCCCTTACCATCATCTATGTCCACAAGCAATTATCAATCACTGAATATATCACTACTTTCTGGAGTTTCATTTTAAAAAACCACATATTGTATTAAGACAGTAACAATACCCATTAATATAAGCCTTCCATAGCTAACATTCTAATGCATTCTAGCCTTTTCTAGCTAATGTACTATCAAGGGTCTACTGCAGCAAGAACAATAAATACAAACAAATCATAAACTGCACACTCAGGAGGGAAAAGTGGAGTTAAATCAAGCTGTCCTTCTCATACAATGGTTCATTATGTTATTGTCAAACTAAAAGATGCACAGTAGACCTCAGTGTTAATTAGTAGCCACTTACATGTAAGATTCATAGTAAACCATTGCATATACAGTTTGTACTGTAATTAACAGATTGCTCCACTTACCTGTCTGGTATGGACAGATATAATGACTTGTGAGTGTACTGTACTAAGAAAGGCACCCCAATAATGATATACATGTACTTAGCAAGCCTTGTATAAATAATAATATAACACATATAAATATACAAAGTGATGCAACTGATATAAGAACACAGTGTGGTCCTTTGTAGTCCTGATATAAATACATTAATAATCCACTACTGATACACAAATTGTAAATGAGTTAGCAGAGTTATATTAAGGCAAGTTAGATAAAGAATGACAGGAGCCAAGAAGTTAAGTTTCTGTGTCTGGTGAGTAAGACAACTGTGAAGACAGGAGTATGTCAAGGGACCCCATTGCCCCAAGTCTGGTCGTCTTTACGTAATACACGGGCTGGTACTGTTTTCTGGAGGATAAGATGCTTTGCAGGAGGTGGAGGCTACTAATTCATTCCAAATGTAACACCAAGAAATAGCCTACATCAGCTTGGATGGTCTGTTAATTACTTTTTGCAAACTGAAGATTTCCGACTCCTCTAAACTACGCCAACCAAGAAACAGATCGACCACTTCAGTTTGGTTACGGAATCAGATCCTATGTCACAGTAGGGGAGAGCTGGTAGCCTTCAATTTGCTAGCAACATCTTACCCTCCACAGCATCAAGGGGGAACTGTGAGTTACCTGGTGGAATGGGGGAGCACCTGACGAAAGGGTCGCCGGTGTAGCCTGGGGGACAGGAGCACCGGGGGGCATGGTTGACAGCCCGGCAGTCAGCATCCAGACCGCACGCCTCCGTCATAACGCAAGGGTTCATGCAGTGGTCGGAGAAACAAGCCTCGTCCAGGGAGCAGTCATCATTGCTCCTGCACCCTGAGTCTGTGTGTCGTTAATAACCTTCAGGGCTGTGTACAAGGAATCTCATGGACAAGTTGGTCGACTCCATGTGCAATTCTATGGAGCTGTTGTACTGGTCATGAGTTTACTTGTACTTTGTGGCCCTCAGACCAAATGCTCACTTCATCTGCCATTCAGCCCATCACCTGTATGTATGTCTCTCTAGTATATACAGTATGTTGGGAGGTTGGCATGGATGGGACTGAGCATTAGGACTACTATATAGTCATTTTGTCATTCATGTCCAAAGAAGTCAGTCCTCTGATAGGTGGAATTGTTAAGTGGTTGAAGCATATGTAATAGCTTAGTACAGGTTCAGTAATATCAATATGAATATGCAAATACAATACAGTAAAGCATGTCCTTGTTATTTTTCACACAGATTCATATGCAAGACAGTTAACAGGCTTTGGCAATAACAATATAGCAATGAGTGCTCTGTGGACAACATTTGAAGCCATGTACTGGTAATCGATACACCTTGCCGTGACTTTTCTTGCACACGTCTCTTACTTGTACTCAGGAACAACACAAGCTAAAAAAAATTGCAGTTAACTATATGCCAAAGCTTTAAAAATATCAGCCAATACTTGCTGTACTGTAAGTAACTTCATGCTTGTTTCAAGATGCATTTTTGTGAATGTAAGTCTGGATATACTCTTTATGGTCTTGAAAATGTATAGTAACCCACAAACTGTTTATCATCAGCAAATTACTGTAACTAGTTCTGATAACAAAGATGCTTTGAATCTGTAGCAATATAATACAGCAGCATGTACAATACTCCTGTATTTATAAGTATATATTTGTATAACTGCATATAAATACAACAATCATTATTACAGGTTCAAAGCACCAATCCAACCTTCTAGACAGATAGGTAATATAGATATTTTGTTACTGTAGCATTTGTTGAGCTCAGACGAATGTTTATCTCCATACCAAGAATGAATATGCCATGAAACAACAAGATCCTAATTTTCACAACTACTGTACAGCACAGTATACAAAAAGTATATGCAATTCATAAGATATTAAGTACTGTACCGGTAATCAAATAATTGTGCTGTGGTATAAAAGAATAGGTTATCCCCAGAGCCCAGGCTATACAGGTTTGATGGTCCTCAAAACATGATATCACTGAACACATCTTTGTTATACTGGTTTTGATGTACAGTATGCATCATCAACAGCAGCTGAATCAGATGCATTAATTGGCTATTAGAACGCCATTAAGTAATGAGGTACAGTATGAACAGCTCAGGACTTAACTGTATGGAATAATCAATGTTATCAGACCTCTCTTTCACTCTCCCTTTGTTTTGAACTCAAAGAGTTTCAACTTCACTGATCTGAAGTATTTATTCTGTCATTACTAAAGAAAGGAAGAACTGAGTTGATTG
This sequence comes from Petrolisthes manimaculis, assembly GCA_034508575.1. Taxonomy (NCBI): domain Eukaryota; kingdom Metazoa; phylum Arthropoda; class Malacostraca; order Decapoda; family Porcellanidae; genus Petrolisthes; species Petrolisthes manimaculis. The sequence continues at coordinate 212,055 of JAWZYT010000444.1, forward strand.
TTCAGGGTTTAAAACTAATAAAACAGAAGAAAATATGTCAATATTGATTATTCCTTGCAGACAAGCCCTCAACTGTATTAGTGATTATGAAAGCCAATTACAGTACATTATGTAAGATAATTAGTGCTAAAATGAAATACAAATGTAAACAGAAATTAGTAGTCATTGAAGAGGGTAACCACTTACGCCTACATCAGCACTGCACCATAAAAACATCTTTCTACAGGACATCAAGAGCAAATTACATAATATACAGTATGTAAAATCAAAGGAGTGTTAAACAGATTCTCCAAGAAGGATCAGTGGCATTAGAAGCTACAGTCAATGTTATGCAAGTGAAGACGAGTGAAAATAGCTGAGGTAAATGGGAGGAAATCCAAGACGCATTTTGGGATGAGTGATGTGGGCAATTAAGGAACCTTTATAGTATATCTGCTAAATATTATTAGTTCCTTGTCTTTTTTATCTATTACAGTACTTTTTGTTAAAACTTCTCATTATCTTACTTTTGATAACCAAAAGTTGATAAAACAAATATCATATAATTGGTAACTTTTACAAGTACTCTTCACCATCATGGGAAATTTGGTTAAAATATCCTGTGCACTAACTCACAAGACCAGTTTGTAAATGAGACAACTGTATTGAAAATACAGGGTCTTGGGAAAGGTAATAAATATTGTTTATGAACGTGATATGGCTTGAAAAATTATGGGTAACAACATAAATAAAACAGTACTGTATCGTTAGTCAGATGAGTAAGGTAAGTACAGTATGTGAGTACTTGGTCCACATGCTAAACTGAATTGAGAGGATGAGTTAATAAGTAAGTAAATACGATAATAGGTATTAGACTATCTCAGCGATTTGTTAAGGCCTCCTCTGACAGGCTGGACAAACTGGAGGATATCAAATTTGTTTTCTGTGTATATGAGGTGAGTGGCATTGAATTATGGGTAACCGAGTACAGTACCACATTTTTAGTGAAGGGGTTATTGTTACGAGCTGAATTGACTGATGGGAGGACAGGATGTTAACCTTCCATCTTTCTTTCTGTCTAATACCTGAGATGCAGAAGGGGATGTGATCGCGCACTTCACACCGCTCGCTTGCCTCACATGGGTTCTTCAGTTGGCAAGGGGACTGACAGTTCTTGTTGTAGCAGGCGGTGTCACTGGGACAGTCGTCATTACTGCGGCACCCGACTGAGATGGGGTGGGGAGAGGTAGAGGTTGGGGAAAGAAGACACAGAGGGAAGATGTTAGCTACTCTATATACAGTATACATTAGTACAGTACAGGGAAGATCACAAGAAGATAGAATAAAGTCCTTTCTTGTTCTTAGCTGAAGGTACAGTACTGATGAATAAATTCCACCTTCGTTACTATATGCTGGGACACTTGGAGTTTTACTTTTGACCTACAGTTGATAGATCTATCCATCAGCAATTATAAGTCAGGAGCAACAATCATTTAAGTCTTGACATGGGTTTTTAAACATTTGGGTGATACAATGCACTTATGGTAAGATTTAATTAATGTAAGGGGGATATCCACATACTATCAGCAAAGAAATCAAAGAATTGCCACAGAAACGGTACCAAATAATAAATACAGTAGAAGAGAACTTTTGTAATTTGAGAATAATACAAATACTGTATTGTATATTTCTCAACTTTGAAGAAAAACTGTATGAGTGAAGATATACTGTATCACTCAAATACAGTAAATCTCAGTCTTTCCATAATCAAAGTGATACCTTGAAAGTAACAAAAGAGTACCAAATTCTGTAAAGTAATACAAAATAAGAAGAAAAAACACACTTCTGAGATTATGATCTTATCCTACCAAAGACAAGAATGAAGCAGAAAAGCACACACAGACACACATCATACAATTATCTAATGGATGTTGGCCTTAAAATATGGAGCATTGAAGTACAGCATGAGTATGTACAACCAGAAAAGGAAGAACTACAGCATAACATACAGAAAAACAGGACACTTCTCATAAAGATCAATATCTGTACATACCTGTAGTTGTATGTATCATGTAAGAAATATAATTCAACCCAAGTCATGACAGAGACAAACAAGAAAACATAACTTTAATTGAAGCTTTTAGAGATAGAATGTTGAAACATCTGAATTGGTGTCAATAGTGTACAGTACTTACCAGGGATGCATGTGGCCCTTTGGTTCTCCACCTTGCAGTCCTCCTTGGTGCTGCAGGGGCTACGAGCCACACACGGGTTCAGACACTTCTCATTGATGCAAGCTTGTGTCACGGGGCAGTCCGAGTCGTCCCGGCATCCCACGACTGCTCGTTTTATCACCAAGGTTGTAAATTCACAGTGACCAATTACAAATGATGGACGGCACCGATGAGCACGTGACAAATCAGAGACACCGGAGTAAGCAGTTGCATATGCCACAAGACAGAGACAGGTGAGAGTAGATCAGGCCAGCCACAGCAAGTCAGGAGCACATCACAGCAAGTTGCAGGCACGGTGATGATGAGTTGAGGGAAGAGAGAGAACATGTTTCATATGTGTTCAAGTTGTACATCCACGGCAAATATGGATGGATGAAGATTTATTTTTTCATGTTAATGCAGTATTTGAGAGTTGTACTGTGTTGTAAGATATACCAGTACAGCATTTGCATTGAAAACTAATGAGGCTTTCTGGTACAGTACTTTTAAAATTCTAATGAACTACAAATCACAAGTATCTAAATTATATGAATACTGTTATCAAAGAGGCACTATTGTGGTGGCAAATAATTCATACCCTGTACAGTAATTTGAAAAGAAAAACAATCATACAAAATAATTTTCAGTACAGTACTCAAATCATAATGGTAGTCTGGCAGATCTCTGAAGAAGTCCAAAGTTGCCTACAGTATAATAATTATAATAACAGGAGAATATCAACTGAGAATACTTTATAGTACAGTACGTACAGTATGTACTATGAACGTCGAGATATATAATGTTGCATTTGGGATTATAACAGGAGCTATTCTATGTTGTATTTTAGCTCTGCATGTTTTCCCAATAAAACATTTCTTTTCCTTGGTTCTCCTACCAATTCTAATTAGCAAAATTATGTATACTCATGAACAGATAAAAAATGATGCAAAACAATTTTGCGTTCAGTTAAGTCGTCCAGTGATTCTAAAGAAGAGCTTCTTCACAAACAACTCAATGTACTACTGAGTTTTTCTGAGTATATTTTCAATTTTGTTGGAGGTGTATATCGTTGTGGGAGGGACATGTACTGTATATAGTAAAAAGATCAGTGTGTGTTTAGAGTTGGTGTGTGTAAAAATGTATGGAGTTTATATTCTTCCTGGTAAAGGTAGAGAAAAGAGGAATTGAAGTAGTGTACTGTATGTTATGTAAGGTATAGTGTGTACAAAGATGAGAGAGGGACGAGAAACGCGGGGGGACGTGTATGTTTGGAAAAGCATTAAGTTAGCCTGAGGTTCCCTGTATGTGGACAGTGTGTCTATGAGTATATACTGTAACCTGTATACTGTACAAATTATTATTATTATTATTATTATTATTATTATTATTATTATTATTATTATTATTATTATTATCATTTCCTCAACACCAGTTATTGATGTCTGTATACCAAGTGTGACCCTGTATGGTAACACATAAAACATATATCACAATTATCACAACACACAAAAACTGCAACAAGAAAAACAAAACAAAACACATTGCGGGACAACACACACATGTACACGCAAACAAATAAGCATACAATATTAACAACGTCATGCTGATGCAAGCAATACAACGGGCATGCAAGGTAAAAAGATACACTAGCAAGGCAATATGCATAGCGGAACAAGCTACTGATGTTGGTGACTAAATTATATTATGATGATATTGATGATGATGATATGGTCTACCACACGAGGTTTTTTTTTTTTTTTTCAATTAAGGGGATACAGTGATTCAATAAACTAGAGATTACCGATTCCTGCAGTGTGTGGCCAGACACGGATAACTTTAATTTTAGTTGGTCTGCTTAATGGCACAGAAAGAAGGAATCAGGAGCCTTCATATCACTGACACCTTACCCCCTTAAGCTGGAAATATACTGTACTGAGTTGATGTCCATTAATTTCTGCTCACCTGTAATGTTCAACCCAACACACCAAGCCCCTCACAGTGTAGTCATGGTACAGTACTGAGTGGAGCTGGTGTGCTAAAGTTGAAGGGGAAGTATACACTCTACTGAGACTGAAGCAAGTTTCATCAGGTATAAATTGAGCATAATTCGGATTATGGACAAAATAGTACGTACTGTACATAGTCTAAACCAATCTGTACATGTACATCAATTTTCCCTGATAATCATAATGGTCAAAATTATAATAAAAAAGATAAAACTGTGCATAAATAATATAACAATGGTGTAGTTATAAACACATATCTATTGTTCCCCCTTTGAGGCATACCATAATTATTTAGGTGGTGGTTAATATCTGCCAACCGCACCAAGCTGGTATACTAACAAACCAAATCAACACGGCATATCACAGGCAACAAGACATGGCTAATCCAAACACATATTAAGAACAAATACAAATACACACTAAACCAATAAAAACAAGCAGCTGGGTTAATTAAAACTATATAATTCATTCACAATTACAATAAAACAAGCTTTCTAATTATGTGTTAATATATTTCTCTTAATGCAGCATCATTCCACATCTCTTTCTTGCTGGTTAATACAGAAGCAGATTGAAAGCATCATCAAGACAAGACAGACATCATACCAAAAGGGTCAGGCATGGACAGGTCACAGAAGCACTGTTCCTTGCTACACACTACAGACGACAACACATGTGCTTCCTTAAATCCCGTGTTTGATTGACTGAGGTCCAGACGAGGGATGCTGTGCAAGGAAAGTCATCGTCATCATCACCAACTGGCCAATGATTTTTCTTGCACAGGGCCCAATGAGGAGTGTCTAAGGCCTTCCGAACTCAAGTGACGTACTGTACTGTACTGACTAAACTGGTGAAATTTCTAATGAGTTTGTCAGTTTTAGGTCCCATTATTAAAGAGTATTGAGTTAATCAAAATTGATGACCAGTGCAATGGTAATGTCTATAGAGCTACTGTATAAGTCATCATCAATGTGTACTCCATGACTTTTATCATATGTTTTCTCTGGACAAGACCCATGATGCATCTGAATAAGTAAGCGGTGTTAAGAATTATATCTCTTCTAAACATAGTATGTACGCCACTCCCATTCCCTCTCATTAGAAAGGCCTCATGTAAAGTATTTACTACATCAGAGGGCTGAAAGGACTTGATCAGAGGAAATGGCATAAAACACACAAAGCTGGAAGACAGACACAGAAGTACGAGGACAGACAACACAAGACAATAAGACACATACACACTACACACCGTATACTGTATAGTCAAGAGGTAAAGCTTCGTATTTATGGTGAGATAGGTGGGGAGCTTACAGTCAGCAACTATAATATGTCATATCTTGATCTAATTATTTAGCTTAGAATGTGGTAATCCGATCTGGAAGACGGCAGGATAAGGTACTGTACCACAATCTGAGCAATAATTATGATAATTTAGATATCACTTATTTGGCTGAGAGTACATCCTTGTTGAGGGATGCGAGTGATACCAGGAGGGTTGGGATGGGGGGATGGGGGGGATGGGAGGGAGGAGGAAGAGGGATGCGAAAAGCTTTCTTATACAGAGGACATAGGCATTGGTGGACATTATGGTACCACTTAATGTATCCCAAGTCACTTTATTGCAATATATCTTTGATCAGAGAAGGAAAATAATCTGGTGTTTGCCAGAAAAGTGAATGAGATATCCAGCATTTGGTAATAAACTAAATGGGGATTAATGAAGACAATATAGTAAACCCTTATGAGTGAAAACTTTGATTTGTTGAATTGAATATGCAAAATGGTAACTACAGTTTATTCACTGTTATACAGTGGCATTTATTACTCTTTGATTATTCTCTCTAACAGATAGTTCTGACATCAGTAGCCTACAATTCTATACCATAGTGGTAAAGGAACATGTTATCCACCATTGCCAAAGTAAAGGAGTGTACCTTCAACCAAGGTAACCGAAAGCTCAAGAAAGTAGCACAGAATGCTCAAATTCTTAATCATCCAATGGAATGGGATTCACATCAGTGACAAGTGGGAATGAAGATTCTGTTGATGTGAGGTACGAACAGATGTTTAAGAATTTGTAGTTGGATATCCGATGACCACCCAAGCGGTCTGAAAGCTGGGCACACTATGAGGGAGAGGTGAGGGGCACATCATGGTTATATTACCTTGGGGACATTGGGAGCCTCTGGTTGAGCCTGTGGGACACTGGCATGTTAGTCTATTACTTATAACTATGCACACAAATCCACTACCACATGGGCTTGATAGCTTACAGGGATCTGTGCATCTATTTTGGTGGCATGCCAGATTCCTCGGACACTCCACGCTACTGGTACATGTCTTACTGCCCGGGATTAACGTTTTGGGAACTGATGGAGCGGTGGTTGTATGGGGAATTGGAGGCAGGGTAGCAACAGGGGTAGTGGACTTCACAGAGGGACGGATAGGAAGGATAGGAGTGAATGGAGCAGGAGTGAAAGTAGCATGGAATGGTGGTCTTGTGACTGTAGGTGGAGAAGTGGATGGTTTAGGAGTGTGAATAAGTGGTGGCTTTGTTGTTGTTCTTGGAGGGGCAGGAGTGGATGGTGATGATTTAGGAGTGTGAATAAATGGTGGTTTTGTAGTTGTGGGTGGAGGGGGAACAGAAGATGACTTTGGAGTGTAACGAAATGGTGGCCTCCTGGTGATGGGTGGAGATGTTATCAGTGGAGGCCGAGTGGGTGATACAGTAGTCAAGAATGTTTTGATGGGTTTGTTTGGTGTGGTAGCTGGTGGGGGAAGTGGTCTTGAAGTGGTCGTTAAGGGTCTCTTTATTACAACAGGTTGTCTCGGTTGTTTTTGGGTCGTGGTGGATTCGGGTATGGGTCTTGGAGTGGTGAAGGAAATTATAGTGGGTCTAGGGGTGGTCAAGGCAGGAGGATCAGATGTGAGAGGATATGTTGGCGAGGTAGCAAGTGTAGAAGGAGGAGGGGTGTAAGTAGTATGGGTGTCTATTTTAGGTCCCAAAGTCTTGCCAATATCCAGGGGCGATGTGGTAGTGGGTTGGTGTGTTTTGGTTCGGTTAATGCACATGATTCTAATTTGGCCATGAGAGCCCCTGGAGGCAAAGCACTCCAGTGTCCCACAGGCGTCTAGACAAGGGTTTGAACATTGCCCTTGGAGACATAAGTGTTTGGGTTTGCCGCAGTCAGCGTCACTGCGACACTGCGGCGAGGACCTGGAGGTGGTAGTAGTGGTGGTGGTGGTGGGGGTGGTGGAGGGGGTGGAAGTATCGATGTCTGTGAATACATGCAAAATATGGTGATTTGAATATAGTAAATAAAGATCCACGAAGGAGAATCTCTTGTTTCATGTTCTCAGGTACAGTACAGTGGTAACAACAGTAAAAAGTGAAGAGCTACAGTCACTGCGTCAGTCTTTGTCATATTTCTAAGCTTGACTACAACTGAGCTGGTCTTTGTGGTGGTACTTTGTGATTCACAAGAATTATCCAATTGTGAAAAGTACTGTATCTAGTTCCAGGGTGAGTATATGAGTTGACTTGCAGTTGATTATTTACTCAATTAATAAAACAAGTATATTAGAACACAAGACTGCTGTACGTAAATATGTGAACAACTGATTAGTCTACTCCTGAGACACTCACCAGCACCAGTGCTCTCTTAGGTGAAAAACCTGTGACTTTCTCAGTGAAACATCAACCCATTGGTGAGTCAATATATGATCTCACAAGAGGGTGTGTATCATATTCAGTATGCAGTAACAGGAGTTCCAGAGAAGATAGTTTAAGTGCTGGCAAAATTCTCATCTTGGAGGTTAGTCAAGGTGGCTTGCTATGAACAGACTACAGCCACTAATGTCCACCACCGCTCAGTCGGGTTAATACACAAGTAGCAGCAGCTGGGGCTGCGTGGCACCCAGCTCCGAGCTTTACCTGTAACGCAGCCAAGGTTGGGATCGACAGTAAAGCCCGGAGGGCAGAATTTACAAAGGGGCTTGTGATCCTCGACGTAGCAGGGGCTGTCCCCAGGGCAGCCATGTGAGGCGCAGGGGTCCACACACTGGTAGGAGACGCAGGCTTCTGTTGGTGCACATCCTTCGTCATTCAGGCAGATGGTTATGGATGGAGTACAGTCTTTGAGGCAGAAGCAGACCGGCAGGTGGTTCATCACATGACATTGCTTGTTGGGTGGGCAGGGTTGATGGTAAAGACATGGGTCGACGCAGCGGTTGTTGATGCAAGCCAAGTCTCCGGGACACCCATCATCCAACCGACACTCAACCGGCCCTGGTGCACACACAAACTCACCCACTGAATTCACCATAAAGCCAAACTTGCATATACAGATGGGTCTGTGCTTCCTGACTTCACACGTCTTATTATCCTCACAGACAGCGGCCCCATGTGTGCAGGGGTCATAGCATGTGGCCTGCTCTTTGTCACAGGCCAGCTGATCTTCACAATCACTGTCCCGTCTACAGCTAGATGTCATATCAGCGACACAAGATGGATCTCGGTGGCAGGCCACCTGTGGCTCACCAACATAGCACTGTGGGCAGGAGCACAGAGCCATATGTGCCATGCTCTGGCAGAGAGCACGCTCACCACACGCATCTGGCTGCCCACATGGGTCCTTACACTGTCCACTGATACAAGCCTGAGCCGGCGGGCAGTCTGTGTCTAGCGTGCACTGAGTATCTAGTGTGGGAGAGGAAGCCACCATCAGCATGCACACCGCTGCCGCCCGCCTCCTAGCCTCACCTGTGGCAATCTTACACACCTTCTCATATACGGTAACACACTAGTCTAACTAGTTTTTACATACAAGCTCATGCATAAGAAAAATTTTCAAGTATAAGAAATGCATTTGCAGAACTATTGCATTGCAGGCATACCAGAGGCATACCTACATTTAATAAGCTTTTTTATATCATACCTATCATACATGAGCATCAGTAGCAGTCCAATTATATTTTTACTGTCCCTCTAAGTAATACAATGCTACCAAGTATACATACATACACAAACAAACACACACAGAGTCACTAGGTGAGGCCCAGAGGCACATGGAGACGGGCGGCCACAACCATAAGGGAGTTACAGATGAAGGTAAGTTGGTGAGACTCATGTTACAATGTTAAGTTCACACACATGTTTGCTACCTAAAGAGGACCTCTTGCTCTGCTTTCATTATGGTTCTATCATCATGCCTTCACTACAGAACATTAGTTCTCATCACATACACTCGCCAATTCTTCCAAGACTCAAACAATAAAACAGTTTACATCTGATCCCTGTCACCCCCATGATTATATTAGAACTAAATTACAACTTCATAGCTGTAATTAAAGTCACTACGTAAACAAATACCCATCACTCACATGCACGCGTACACACTAGCTCCTATCATGATTAATTACCGACATGCTTCCACATTTGTTACACAGAGGCAGCTCCCTGTTATTCTCTCCCTAAGTACAACTGAGGACTTTCAGAATGGGACAGTCTGCACCTTCAGCTTTCCCTCGCTACGATGAATCCACGAAATATTATACAGGCATGTCACTCTTAATATTTACCTATTGTATTGACGGGAAATATGAATTAAGGTTTTGGAATGAAGAACAAAAACTTTCAAGGATTCATAACTTTGTGCGAGGGAAGACCGGCAATGGTGATGGCTGTTGCATGGACAAGTCAACAGGTGTACAGTGATGGAGGGGTAATTCCACACCAGCAGTTAGGGCGACACACAGACATTAAGGGGGAAACATGTCAGCAAATTTAAGGCAACCGAGTGACCCAAACTCTGCCACAAATTAAACAGACGACCTGAATTGAAGTACTATAGTCTGTTTCTTGGAGGCACAGTTGGAAGGAATCACTAGCCTCCTATTCACTGACAACGTTTACCCTCTTAAGGGATGGGGATGGACAAACACAAGGGTAGGTATAATGTTAACACATATAAATAAGGGGCATGGTAGGGTAGGGTAGGGTAGGGTAGGGTGTAGGGAGGGTTGGGAGGGAGCACTAAAGGACACATATTGAACAACTAGATAGCATTAGGACACTGATCTATTATAAGGACCATGAGAGAGAGGCACCAGGTTAAGAGGAAGGAGAAGAAATCAGCGAGGAGAAGGCAAGGTATAAGGAAAGGACGGAGGTATAAATAGTTTTAAAGGAGGCGTCAGATATCTACAAAACAAAAGGGAAAAGATTAGGGTAAATGACAGGTGAGCGCAGTACCCATATCTGGCTTAAGCGAAGGAGAGAATCAAATAGCCTTGAGTGAGAGATATTGTACATTACTGTAGATAATAATAAGGAGTTGGAAGAGTCAGGTACTCCTTCTACAGACAAAAACAACTAGCTAAAATAAACACTTAAGATATGATACAAGTTTTTTATTCCAGCAGAGAAGAAAAGAATATGGATAAATACTGTACATTGATAAGGACAGGATTAGATAGAAATAGTGAGGTAAGTGCAGCAATGGACTGTTAGATAGATGGGCACAAGAGGATGAATAAAGAAATACTACTCAAGGAGATGTTTTCACTGGCAATGTTTCACTACTGTTATTCTGATGAAGTAATAGTGACACAATGACAATGAGTAACACTCCTCCTATTTTTTGTGTTTCTATATTAATTCCATCTGGTTATATTACACTTGAGGGATGAAAGGAAAGGAATGTAGAGAATATTACCTAAGAAGGTTAGTAAGGAGGACAACGGATAGTTAGAAAACACAAATTACATACTAAAAGATTAGTCAAGGAAGGTAGTAGTAAAAGGGACAATGGACATATAGAAAATTAGACAATTAGAGACATTAAAAAGTTAGATGATAAAAGATAGAATAATAGACTAAACTATATATTACAAGATTAGAATGTTAGCATGAGATGACCTGATGACTAGTTAGGTGACTGACTGAGTGGCCCGGTGTGCATGGGGCATTTTAACCTCTTCCTCGACTCAGGCATCTCGAGATGGACTGCCCTCCGGCTTAGACTCTCAGTGATGACTCTTGCTGTCTTTTATTTCTTGAAGGAGGACTTGAAGTGTGAAATCAGGAAGCACGAAGGAGATTGGAAAAGGAGTTTCGTGCACGGGAGGGTCAGAAACGGTGGAGATAATAGGATACAGAGGAAACTATATGATACTGTAATATTGAAAACCTGATACTGGAAGGAATAATATAGAGTATAAAATATTCATAATATTATAGCAGACCTGAGGGAGTGGGTGTTGGGAAAGGGACAAGGGGGGAGGGGGAGATAAATGGGGACAACATGGGGATACTGTACATAGATAAAGTACAGTACAGTACACAATACACATCATGGGTACAGAACATCAACTTCTACTGAGGTCTCACATTCGGACAGGTGGTCTTGTTTATCATTTTCTTTGGCAGACTGCATCACATGCAAGAAAACTCAGGAGGAAGACCATGACACTGACGAGTACGACACCTCGATAAAGCTGTATAGAGACATCGTGTGGGTGCCGTGTCATTGTCTAAGCCCGTGAGATTTAGTGCATATGGATAACAGTGTGATACGCGTAGTAGCAGTAGCAGCAGCAGCAGCAAATACAACTCGTATATCACACCTCACTCTACTGTGTTCAAACAACCCCCATTACTAAACTACACTGTAATGTTTCTTGTTTGCATAATTGCAACGACACATGCCACTTTCAAAACAAACATTGCTCAAGAGAATGAGTAAATCTGATCCAACTGAAAACTTAAAATGATGGGACAACTACATTAACTACACTACAAATACTCATCATGCTTCTAAAGGCATCAAATTATTCAATCAACCAGAACAGAGATCCAACTACTGTACTGAAAAAAGTTTCCAATAACTTAAGAGTGTACATAATAGAAAAATACTCCATACACTTTCCCATTTACACTGATGCCTTCAAAAGATACTACACATATCATTCACATCAATCATTTCCCCCATAAAGCTCAAGATGTAGTGGCCACTCCCTCGAGCACCGACGACACCACAAGTGCAAGTCTCCGTCAATTGTGAAAGGACTCGGGGCCAAGATAACGCATGACACTTTTACATCCTTTCACAGGTAGTCTTAAAGAAGTAAGAATCTGTATAGCAATATAGAATTTCTATAAATTCTTCACCAAAGTGATGATACCACACACTCATGAATATAGGTAGAGGTAACAATGTGTGATACAGTTGAATGGAAGATTATAAACCAAACCACAAAGAATAATAATGGTGTGGAAGGAGTAAGTGGCCGCTACAAAGGAGAGCAACACAACAACAACTGAAAGTCTACCATCCACCCCACCAAGTGTCTACAGTGCAACAAGAAGGCAGAGAGAGTTATGACAAGGACCTACCTGGGACACACTCTACATGAGGGTCACCCGTCCATGTGGAGTCCCGGCATCGACACCCATAGCTGCCGTCTCCCTCCCTTACACACGTGGCAGCCAGTCCACAACCTGTTTGCCGGCAGTCACCGAAGCCTGCCCCATCGCAAACACAAAAATGGGATGTTATATTTAACTGTAGTCACTTCCAACAAACCAACAAAAAATATAAGTACTGTACATTATTGCATAATCATGTAAGGCACAATACACATTTTTAAAATACTGTACTGCACATTTTAAATGCAAGTCACAAAGAAATCACTGACAGCTACTGTATATGACTTTATACAATCACAGAGAAGTCTACAGTATTGTACTTCTAATGAGATACAGTACTGCTAAAGAGTAATTATGTGTAATACACAAAGTATGTATTGATACATCTGTACACCATATCATTATAATTCAGTAGAGATACTTACACTTAACAAGAGGGTCACCACTAGGGAGGTGATCTGGGCAGTAGCATTCTGCATCTGATGGCAAGATGTCACGGCATCTGGCATTGATGCCACAGCTAACCCTCTGGCAGGGGTCAACTTGATCTTTTGAGCAAAGGCAGCCACGTTGGTAGGGGTCACCTTCGCATCCAGTATTGCAGGTACACTTGAAGCTACCAATAGTGTTCACACACTGGGCATTGTTGGCACATGGGTTATTGAGGCATTCATTGATCTCCCTCTTACAATCAACCTGTGGGTTTCCATAGTAACCAGGAGGACAGGAACATTCTACTTGACGGTTGACAACACGACATTGAGCATTCCTGCCACACACACCATCTAAGCATGGGTTCTTACATTCTTGACTTATGCAAGTTTGCTCCCGCTCACAGTCACTATCACTCAGGCATTCATATTTCTCACATCCAACTTTTGGGTCACCTTGGTAACCACTCAGACAAAAGCAGAGTGGACGATGGTCAGAGACACGACAGAGAGTGTTATCTCCGCAGGGATCATCATCATCATCACATGGGTCTTCACATTTATCATTGATACAGCCTTGAGTGAGAGGACAGTCAGTGTTTGAACGGCAGCCAGCAGTGCAAATACCTGCACGGCACAGGAACCCTTGAGAACAATCTGGGTCGTCACTGCACTGAGCATGACAGTATCCATCGCTACAGGTCTCCCCACAGCTACACTGAGATGAAGAACTGCATACTTTACTGCAGAAACCTCCTTGACATGATCCTCTGAAGCCACAGTCACGGTTAGCATTACACTGACGCATGGGTGTAGTACAGGAGACAAGTGGGTTTCCTACAGTGTTGGCTGCACAGCTACACTGAGGCAGATGGTTTACTACCTGGCATTGTGCACACGTACCACATGCTGCCTCATTCTCACAAGGATCGCGACACTGCCGGTTAATACATGACTGGTCTGTTGGGCAATAGGAATCTGATCGGCATCCTACAATACACAAACGACCTTGACATATGTTGCCAGATCCACATTGAGTGTCTGAGCTACAAATTTCCTTGCAGACACCACCAACACAGCGCTCATTGTTGAAACAATCCTGGTCACTGGAGCAAAGAGGGCGACATGTGTTTGAGAAGCAGGTCATGTCCGTGGGGCAGTCTACGTCATCAGAGCAGGAAGTGGGTGCCAAGCGACAATTTACATATGGATCACCTACAAGATTATCAGGGCAAGTGCAGGAAACGATGTGTTCTCTTGGAGTACAAAGGGCATTACTACCACAAGCATTGGGAGATTCACATGGATCAATGCATTTGTTGTTAACACAGGCTTGACGGGAGGGACATTCCACATCAGAGCGACATCCAATTGTGCAAATAAGTTGGCTACAGATCTCCCCAGAACGGCAGTCATCATCGCGGCGGCAGGTTGGTCGACATATGGATTCATCACATTGTTCTGTGTCCAGACAGTTGGTTGAGGAAGAGCAAATGGGCATACAGTTTCCTAAATTGCATACAAAACCTGGGGAACAGTCAGAGTTGATACTGCATGAGACAGGCTCTCTGGAACAGGCCACATTGGGTGAAGGATTGGGGATAAAACCACCAGGACAGGTACACTGAGCCCTATGGTTGACGACAGAACAAATAGCATTGGGACCACACACTGATGAGGAACCACAAGGGTCAGAGCAGCGATTCTTGATGCATGCCAGGGAAGCTGTGCAATCTTCATTTGCACGGCATCCAATCATACATATATTGCTCAAGCAGATGTGACCCAGGAAGCAATCATTATCTAGGCGGCAAGTCACTGCAATTGAAACAAGAGATATTATGGTATGATTTTCTTTAGTGTTAAATAATATCCTAATTATCAATACAATACAGTACTGTAAATATCAATATCAAAAACTTCATAATGACAACTTCAAACACCAAATATATAACTACTCACACATGCAGGAGCCACTGATGCACTTTTCATTCTGGGCACAGGCATTATCTCCAGAGCAGCCTGGGGAGCAGACTCCATTCTTGCACTGGAAGCCTGGTGTGCAGTCACTGTTAATTTGACAGGCAGTGGGTATTCTGTAACACTCCATCTCAGCCTTGCCAGTGAAGCCAGGTGGACAAGAGCACTGCTTCTTGTGATTGACCATGTTGCAGATGGAGTTAAGACCACAAGTCTGATCCTGGTCACACAGGTTGGTGCACTGACCTCGTTCACATGCTTCCATCAGTCCACACTCACTATCACTCTGGCATGGTGCTGGAAATAATGTTAAGAATCATTAGTAACAACAGAAAGGCAAGTCGTAATACTGTACAGCACAAATATACCAAGGTCATTCATCATTTGTACTATGATTCTGTAGTTAGATACAGAATTATATATCAGCCTTTGTATCTTACAAAAAAGACCTTGACCTTATGCTTTAGTTACCTGGCTGTCCTTGGGAGGCAAACCATTATCTAATACATACTGATGAACAGAATGCAGCAAATATAAACCATTACAAATGAAAGTAAAATAACATAATGGTAAACTCACGTCTACAAAGTCCACCATCACAGATTGTGCTGGGAGGGCAGTCAGAGTTAGCTCGGCATGGCACTTTCTGAGGTCGGCAACCAGTTACCAGGTCAGTAGCATCACCATCATATCCTTCGATGCAAGAACACACTGCACGGTGACTGAAGGCATTGCACTCTGAATTTGGCCCACACTGGGATCCTGCACACACGTCTTTACACTTGGGTTCATTTCCTTCCTTGCCACAGAAGGCAGAAATGGGACAGTCAGTGTCAATGAGGCACTCTACTGGAGGTTTACAGCCATCAGTGTATGCATCACCAACAGTTCCCGGAGGACAGAGACATTTGTAGCTTCCACGAACACTGTAGCATCTGGCACCATCCCCACATGGTTCATCAGTACAGAAATCGATTGGTTGGCATCCTTTAAGGGGATCACCTTGGAATCCATCACGACAGAAGCACACAGCTTTGTGAGCCTCTGACACACACAGAGCGCTGTCCCCACACTGGTTATTGACACGGCATGCCGCTGCGGACAAAACAATGAAAATCAATCCAAAGAATAGATCATTATGGGCCTTCTACTGACATACTAACAGCTTATAATTCCACTTCCCTTATACCATAACACTAATGCAATATCCATAACTAAAACTAGAGTACAACAAAAGTGTCTATATATTTAGATGACAAAATATCTGAGTTTCTGTGGAAAAGGTGTTACAATTTTAGAAGTACAGTAGACAATGTAGTGGTACTTACTTTTGCACATGTAGTTATCACAACGTTCTGTCTGACCACAATCCTCATCTCTCTCGCACTGGATCCTCTGGCATCCAACGCGTTCATCTTGGGGATCACCAAAGAAACCCTGGCAAAGAAAATGTAGTCATCTCTTATTCGTATTAAAAACCCAGGCATATCGCATTTTCAATGATCCTTTGTAATAAACATCCACAATAAGATTTATATTGCTTTCTTACAGGTGATAAAAGATGACCTGTTACGTATGTGTGTACAAGTGTGTATGTGTGTGTGTGCGTGTGTGTGTATAAAATCACATCCAGGCATATAGGAAGAGACATGTAAAAAGGAATTAATAATTATGACATTCCTGTGAGATACCTGTATGTAACAAAAGTAAATGGCACCATACAATGAGAACCAACCTCGGGACACTGGCAGACTGGTTGGTGTTCACGGGAGATACACTCAGCATTGCGTCCACACAGTACAAGTCCATCACACACTGGTTTACACTCTGCTTGTCCCACTGTGCTGGTGCGGCACTGATGGTCTGTTTCGCAGTCTGTATTCTGACGGCATTTTACCTCTGCCACACAGATGTTGTTCTGGCACACCTGTAAGATACAATGAAAGCAAATATAAGGCTATGTAACATACAGTATATAAACAACAATCCAGTAAATATTCAGATGACATTTTAAATAGAAAAGTAAATACAGAATAGTGTACAATATACCATTCATATACAAAATATCTTCAAAAATTGATTATAGAATTGCACTACTGTATATCACATAAAAAAACTGTAAATAAAAAAGAGTCAATACTCACCTGAAAGCTGGGACAATCAGTACTGGCTCTGCAGGTGGGTACACAAGATCCATCAATGCATACTTGCCCATTTAGACATCCACGGTTACTGGTACATTTAGCTGAAAAAGAAAACAATGCCACATATTTATTATTAATACCGGGTATATCATTATCATCAACAATACTGCACTGTACCCTCCTCCTCTTCTTTCATCTGAAGGGGAACCAGAGCCAGAGATGGAAAAATTAATTCTAAATAACAGAGGGAGGGCCAGAAATGACCAATAAAATGTGTTACACTCACATTAACTCCCTCTTTCAAAGCCAGGAAATTATACAATACAAAATGTTTTATAGCTAATAATCAATAATAATAATTCCATAATATAAGCAAAAAGCTATAAAAATAATGAAATTAATTCCTCTTAATACTCACGGACACAGACACCTCCATTACACTGCTCTCCTGAAGGACAGTCAGTTTCCACAGCACAATAGGTTATGGTGGTACAGCCAAGGTTGGGGTCACCAGTGAAGCCTGCCTCACAGTAGCACTGATGAAGGTGAGCTCTTGGGGTACAGGCAGCATTCTTCCCACATACACCAGGAATGGAGCAAGGATTGACACACTTGTTACCAATGCAGGATTTATCAGCAGCACAGTCACCATGTCCAAGGCACTCCAAGTTGATACAAGATGTAAGTGGATCACCGGTGGTACGTGGAGGACAAGAACAAGTGGCCTGGTGGTTGACAACAGTACACTGAGCCCCAGTACCACACACATTGGGCCTCTCACATGGGTTGTAACAGTTGTTGTTTTCACAGGCAGCAGAAACAGGGCATGAGGAGTCATCCACACAACTACCAGGTGAGCGACAGCCAGTGGTAACAGGATCACCAACCTGGCCTTCAGGGCACACACATGAATACCTGCCGAGCTCATTACGACACACGGCAGACCTGTGACATGGATTGTCACGACACTCATTAATATCAACACAAGCTCCTGTTGAGTCTCTCTGGAACCCACGATCACAGTAGCATACAGCAGCATGGTCAACAGTCTGACATCGTCCAAACTGGCAGTTGGTGTTGTCGCAAGGATCTGCAAGGAGAGGGATCGAATTACAGTATAAGTAACATATCAACTGTAAAGAATGACTCATGTTAGAGAGTAATCTATTTTTCTGACAATGACTCCAATTAAGTACAATAGATGTAATTGCATGAAAGAAAAAGATAATGAAACATAGGCAACAATATATAACACACAGACCTAATGAACAATAAACAATAAATGTAAGGTACTTACTGATGCATTTGTAGCGTTGCCGGTCACATAACTTATTGCTGGAACAATCTTCATTAACAATACAGTCCCCTTGAACACAACCAGTGGTCAGATCATTAGGATCACCATAATGGCCTGGTTCACATTCACAGAGTGGTTTGCGGTCAGCAACTCTGCAGCGTGCATTGTTACCACACACGGCAGAGGCACAAGGATCAACACATTTGAGAACACCTTCTTCATTCTCCTCACATGCCTGATCTCCATCACATGACAGATCATCAGTACAAGTGTCAGGTTTGACGCATCCTGGGGCAACATAAGGATCTCCCACCATGAAGAGAGGACAACTACACTTGTATGAGCCTGGAACATTGACACAAGAGGCTGTTGGATGGCATGGGTTTTCCTGACACTCATCTATATCAATGCAACCACTGGGTCCTGGTAGATATCCTTTGGCACACATGCACTGCTTTGATAAACAAATTTCATTGGTGCGACAGTCTCCATTGCTACGGCAACCAGACAAACAAGAGCCATCTATGCACACTTCTCCCTGGAGGCAATTGCTGTCACTGAAGCAAACCTTTTTGCATTGTCCATCAGAGCAACTCTCTCCTTGAGCACATTCAGAATTCTGCTGGCACACTGGATGGCATTTTCCAAACTCACAGACAGTGTTGGGACCACATTCTTCATTTGACACACAAGAAGTTGGAACACGAATGCAGCCCTGCTCTGGTGTGGGTATCGGGTTAAAACCTTGAGGGCACTCGCACTGAGCTCGTTGATTCTGAACCCGACACATGGCATTTGGGCCACAGACATTTTCTTTAGAGCAAGGATCAATGCACCTGTTGTTGACGCATCCAAAATTAGTAGGGCAGTCAGTATCACTACGACATCCCAGCAAACAGACACCACTAATGCAAACTTGGTCACTTGGGCACTGAGAAGAAGATACACATGGAACCATACACTTGTTATTGATGCAGCGTTCACCTTGGGCACATTCTGTATTCTCCCGACACACAACCTTACACTGACCATTCAGACACACACCACCTTGGCATTGAGCATCATTGGTGCATGGAGGTGACACACGAATACAGCCCCTTTCTGGGGTAGGGTTGGGCTGGAAGCCAGAGGGACAACTGCATACAGGTTCTCTGTTTACCACATTACATAGAGCATTGTCTCCACAGGCACGTTCACATGGAGATGCACATCGACCATTAATACAAACACTGTCAAGAGGACAATCTATATTTCCATTTGGACACATGCCTTCAGGGTAACATCCAGTGGTGTATGGATCCCCAACCATACTTGATGGACAGAGGCACTGGTGGGTGCCACTCACTGGTGAACAAATGGCAGAGGAATGACAAGGATTAGGTTCGCACGCATCTACAGTCTTGCACTCTATTTCTGCTGATGGATTCGGTTGATATCCTGGTGGGCACTTGCAGTTATAGCGATGATTTTCAGCAATACAGATGGCGTTATCTCCACAGGCATCAAAGCACACATCAAAACAGGTATAGTCCATTCTATTGCAGGCCTTGTCAGTGGGACAGTCTTCATTAATGATACAGCTTACAGAGGAACAACCATTAACAGGATCATTAGGGTCACCAGCAAAGAGTCCAGGAGGACATTGGCACTGTGCAGCATGATTATTGGCTATGCATACTGCACCTGGGCCACAGCGAGTGGTATCACAAACGGGGATACATTTACGCACACTTCCTTGTGCTCCACATTTATGGGTTTCGGGGCACTGAGCATCTGACTGGCACTCATCTCTGGGTAGAGGTCGGCATCCACTGCGGTCATTAGCATTTCCAGTGAAGCCTGGTTCACACTGACACTGACCACGATGGTTACTGGCAAAGCATGTGGAGTGGAGAGGACAATTGAACCCAATGCAGACATCAATGCACTTCAAGATACCCAGCTCATCTCTGCGACAGGCAGCTGATGGGGCACAGTCACGGTCATATTCACAATCAGGAACAGCTGGTTCTGTAGGAGATATGATTAAATATGATACTGTATAGAAAACACATGATGGAATTACTGTACATTTGTTTACTATCAACAAAAACTCAGTCATAATAATGGTTAAATGAAAAACAAGTTTACACTACAACAAAATGGCTTATACTTACTCTCACAGCGGTTGGATGCTGGATTACGTAGATATCCCTCCTCACAGCGACAAAGGGGTCGAGTACCTTGCACATAACAGTCTTCATTCTGGCCACAGGTGTGTGAGAAGCAGGGGTCATGACAGGCACGTTGACCCTGAAGATCAACCTGACACACTTCCTCATCATCACAGTCATCGTCTTCATCACATTCACTTTCACGGTCAGCAGGTTGGCATCCCAAAAATGGATCATTAGGGTTGCCCAAATACCCTTCTTTACACAGACATGAGGAACGATGACCCTGTGCTACACAGAATGCATTGGGACCACACTGTAGCCGGTTGCAAGCATCAACGCAAGTACGACGTCTACTGGTGGGGAAACATATTTCATCGTCCTCACAGTCCAAGTCATTACGACAACCTAAGATTTGACAGCCTTGAGTCAAATCATTGGCATCTCCCTGGTAGCCTGGATTACACACACAAGATCCTTGTGCACATACGGCATTAGGGCCACATACAACTCCAGCACAGGCAGGTGCTGTGCACAAACTTGGATCAGCTTTACAGGGGTCAGTAGCATCTTGAACAGGCATACACATCTGGAAGGGATTGCCAAGGAAACCCTCTTGACAGCGACAGTCATAGCTGCCAGGTGTATTGAGGCAGACTGCATTCATGCCACAAGCACTGCCAATACACTCGTCTACATCAACACACTCAACATATGGATTACCCTGGTAACCGATGGGGCAGACACAGTCAACACGGTTCACACCCTGGCGACATTCTGCATTTGTGCCACACTTGGTAGTGCTGCAGTCAGCCCTCTTCTCCTCTTCAGATTCACAGGATTCATATGGATTTCCACTATAGCCTGTGTTACAGATGCAACGGTTTGGTTGGCCATATTCACAGTGAGCATTATTGCCACAGCCAGGAGTACACAAGGGAGGTGTCACAGCTGTAGGATAATATAAAAAATTATCATTACTTATAAAACATATGGTAAAACTTAAAGAAATAGTTTATAACAGTAGTAATTACTTATGATAACTTTACACATTTTTCTTTTTAATATACAGATATTTCTATATTTGTGACAGTTTTACTGAAAGATAATTGACTCTCATAATTCTTTTTATGACATACAGTACAATAGCTACTTACGTGGAACACAAAGCAGGTCGGGGTCACCCAGGAAGAAGGGAAGGCAAACACATTTGTTGGTGTTCTTATCACACTTGGCCCCAACACCACACACAACACCTTCACATCTTTCCTTACATCTTCCGTTTACACAAACCTGTGGGGTCTGACAGGGACTGGTGGGAGAACATTGGTCTGTTAGACAGTCACCACCAGGGAAAGGATTGCCATTGAAACCTGGTTCACACTTGCATGTGGGACCATCACGTGCCACAATACAGTTGGAGTTGAGACCACATAGGAAGCCTTCACACATAGACACACAGTCTCCCTTGGGTCCCTCAGCATAACCTGGATGGCAGCGGCACCAAGCAGCATGATCTTCAGCTTCACAGTAAGCGTTGACACCACAAGGGAGTGCATCACATGGGTTGACACAGTCTCCAGATGGCATACAGGCAAGGTCACCTGGACAGTCATTATCACTTTTACAGCCTTCTACCTTTGTGCCGATGCAGGAGCCAACGAAAGGATTTCCTGCCATCCCAGGAGGACATTCACACTTGAATGTGCCAATTTCATTAATGCAAATAGCATTCTGACCACATGGATTTTCAAGGCACTCATTAATATCTACACAGCCAGCAGGTCCCCTGTCCTGAAAGCCTGGTAGACATGTGCATGTTGGTGGGTCTGATGGAGAGCACTTACTGTTGATACCACATGAGAAGGCTTCACAAGGACTCTTGCATTTATTATTGTCCTGATTATCTAAAAAGTATGGTGGAGGACAAACACACTTGCCGGGCTGAACACAGCGTTCGTTATCACCACAGTCATTGTCGCTGGTGCACTGTAGGACAGATACTGAGCATCCTGAAGTGTAGGGGTCACCTGAGTAGCCAGGGGCACAGCGGCACTCGTACCCACCAGGCTGATTGTAGCACTCGGCTCCCAGACCGCAGGGAGGCCGGCCATCCGGTTGACGCACAGAGCACTCATCAACATCTTGGCATGACCCATCAGCCAGAGTAGTATAGCCAGAAGGACATGCACAGTAACTGAGTCCACCTTGAATAGTGACACATTCAGCTCCTGGTGGACAAGTATTACCCAGGGAACAGTTGGCCAATACACACTTGCCCTCCACAATGCGATATGGTGGTAAGCAGGTGCATTCCAGTGTATTGCATTCTGGAAACAGATAATGTAATGTTGTCGTAATTTAAATGATATATCCTACTATAATAAAGAATAAATTCTGATTACATTATGCAAAATATCAGTCCATGAACATACAGCAAACATATATAAAATGCAAACTTCAGCTGCTACTAAAACAAAGGGAGTGATACATACCCTCACAGTTACTGAAGGGGTTACCAACGAAACCAGGAGGACATTGACAGTCATAAGATCCAGGTAGATTCTTGCAGTTTGCATCAGCTCCGCAAGCAGGACGATTCTCCACACACTCGTTTATGTCTCGACAGCGTCCTGTGGCCTGGTCACGTGTGTATCCTCTGCGACACACACACACGTTTTCACCGAGGGCATTGTCAGCTACACACTGCTCCCCAGCTGGACATGGTTGGGTTTCACTGCAGCCTGGAGACTTCACTTCTACACATCCTTCCCTGGCTGGGTTGCCTTCAAAACCAGTAGGGCATTCACAGGTAAAAGCTCCAGGTTCGTTACGGCAGACGGCCCCAGCACCACATGGGTTGTTGATACACTCGTCTATATCAGTGCATCCAAACACACTGATTGGGTTGCCGTTGTACCCTTGGCCACAGATACACTTGGGTTGACCATTGATGAGCTTACAGTCAGCATTGGGACCACAACGTACATCTTCACAAGGATCTGAAGTTTGACACGAACGTATCAAATGTTGTTTTATCCTTACAGGAGTTTTATAAGTAATTATACTATATTGTTGGAAATTGTCAGCTTATTCTTACTGAAATACAATGAACACAAATCCTATGTATGGTAGAATATATCAAAGACAAGGTAGCACTAAGGATTATGAGGTAACAAATATACTTACGCCTGCAGTCATCTCCAATGTTGGGGTCTGGACACATGCACTGCTTGCCAAGACAGAGAGCATTGCCAGGACAGTCATCATCCTCTGAGCACTGCATGATGTCAAGGCACTGAGTGTAGGGGTCAGGGTCTGCCACAGTGTTGGGTGGACAGGAACAGGTGTAGGATCCCAAGGTGTTGGTACACAGGGCCCCCAAACCACAGGCATCCGGACGACGACACTCATCCACATCTGTACCCAGGGGGGGGGGGGGGGGGGGAGGGGGATGAGAAACACATCTATATTTGTAATGTTCTATTGAAGTTAATCCTCATTAAATCATTGAGGGGAAAAGATGCTAATCCTTAGTATAAATTCCTTCAAACTTTGAAAGAAACTGAGAAACTAAATTTTCTCTGATTTGTGATACAACATGAGAGAAACAATGCACTACAATTTACTCAATTTACTGAAACCTTATCCTCACACTCTCCATCAATGGTGAATATTTGCTGCACTACAATACATCAACCAAAGTGCAATGAGAACACTAGTGAGCTTATTTTGTCACTCAGGTCTTCATAGTGTCCTTTATATGAGGCCTGTGTTGCTATCTGAGAAGTGGAGATCACCAATTACTCCAAACTGCATGAAGAAACAAGTTACCTCAGTATAGCCTAGACTGTATGTTTCCTGGCATAGTAAGGAGGACTCTATACCTTCAACACTGTCTACTGTAGTATAAAACAGGCCCTATAAAAATTATATGTGAAAAAAAAAACTTATCTTCACCTGACCACAGCCATTACTAACCACATTCCATCATAGGGTCTCCGCTGAGTGGCTGAGGGCAGGAGCAGGTGTAGTTTCCCCAGGTGTTAGTGCACTTGGCGTTCTTACCACATGGGAATGGGTAGCCTAGACACTCGTTAACATCTAAACATCACATGGCGCGGGAGACAGACACAAGCCAGCAGGTTAGTAATCAAGGCATGGGAGAGGGTTAGGTATTGTTATGAGGGTTGAGGGACCCTATGCAAGGAACGGAGCCATCATCATCATCCATTATAACCCATAACTTTCCTTGCATAGTGGTAGGTACCGTGCCAACCCCAGACACACTCCACCAAACCGTAACATCGACCGTCTTCACATGCTTTAAGTCATCTACTCAATTATTTGAGAACATAGTATAAGCTGTTACATATAGATTAACTGATGTAATTAATAATGTTTTGACATCAAATGTGGTTCTCTCCCAGGAGAAAAAAATAACGTGTGGTACTTGTATTCGACAGTGATATGCATAAATGACGTTAGATGTGGTTTTGAGGTAAGGCCATATACTAAAGGAGGATTTACAAACACACCAGGCATTGACCACAGACCGTGCAATATACAAGTAATGTACAGTACTGTACGTATACTGAAATATGCAGATTATTCAAGACTTTGGCAAAGTGTGTCTGGGAGTAACCAGTATTGGTATATTAGGGTTGATGCTGTTAGTTAAGGGACATGCACATATTACTGTTATCCTCTGAGGTTCCATGGATAGTATAAACAGCTGGATTGGTGCAGCCATTAGCACTTTCACAGAATATAATACTGTATATACAATATTTGTCATACCATTTTAAATTCCTTTAAAATCCATACAATTTTTTATGTATTGCAAACACTGGATTTGATTTTCAAGGTGATTTTATGTGTAATTTTGGAGATAAAAGGTTTACTATTATACTGTAATCCCTCGGGCACCACAAGGATCGCATATTAATAACTGTATACAAGTACAGTGTACAGGAATACTTAAATTATAAAGCACTTATCATAAAACTTTGTTAATACAGTATTGTACATGCATTAATGCAGTCTTGCTTCCACAATTTTACTGTTATGATCACTACATAAGAATAGACACTACATAAATTATACTGTACAGTAATAGCACAAAACAGTATCCATTATAATATATTTTCCATCAGTAGCTAATTCATGGTTTACCCAGTACTAATGCATGTCACTTTAGAGTTGTAATAATTTTCCCAAAGCTCTGGGCCATACACAAAATTACACACATGGGCAAGAAAATAACAAACAACATGAGTGCTTATCATATCTTATGGGGCTCACAGTTGAAACAATGTTTTTATCTCATCCATAAGCTTTTTTGTGTATGACCTTTATGCTCACAAAGGTCAAGGTTAAAGTCCGTCAATGAGTGGCAGTCAATGGGACAGTGATGCACACACTAGACTGTATGAAACAACGCTGGACCACAGAAACTGTAGCTGCAGACTCTACTACTGTGCTAGCCAGAAGCTAATCTTTTCTACATATGGTAGCTTGGTTATAGTATTAACATCTATAACACATGCAAGCAACATGCATGCCCTGCAGGTTCATAAACTATGCATGTGAGACATATATTTCTACAACATACTGCAACTTGTTTACTTCTTGCTTTCATATGAAGTCAATGTGGTCAGCAGTAAACTTTGATAAGAATTACATATTTACACATACACATGAACATTTTTCCAGTATGTTGTTGCAGAAATATCTCTCATCAATTAGGGTAAATTAAATGCATTAAAAAAGCCTAAAGCTATGCAATATAACCTAAACTATGCAGCAAAATGCACACTATACTCATACCCTAGCAATATGTTTTAAGGAAAAGCTTTTATATGAAATGCAAGGTCTAATTCTAATAAAAGTACAGTACTTACCCATGCACTTGGTATTGGGATTGCCAGAGAAGCCTTGACTACACTGGCAGGTGAAGGAGCCAGGAGTGTTGGTACAGATGGCATTATCACCACACTGTCCTGAGGGTCTGTTACCAGCTGTACACTCATTTACATCTGTCAACACCAACACATCACTCAGCATCAGGAAATGTACCACACTTTGGGGAATTCATGGAAGCTTTTTCTTTAGGGTACAGTATAGACAAAGATATTATTCTTATATAACAAAATTAGAAATACAAATAAATAAATACATTCTCGAGTAACCTAAAACACAAGTAATTTTAAAACAAACAACTAAAAGGTGTAAATGATGATAACGTGAAAATCTAAGTAATGGTTCAAATAAAAACAGGAGAGAAAAGTCCCGAATATTATCCTCTCTTCACGTGACTCACCGACACAGCCAGCAGCAATGTCTGCAGGATTGTAGGTCCAGCCTGGGTTACACATACACATGGCTTCCTGACCGTCTGGTTTGCAGTAGGCGTTGGTACCACACTCCACTCCATCACAGGGAGCTGCAGGATGGGAGTGGCAGTGAGCAGTAGAGTTTAGGAAATAATGGTACAGTTGCAGACACATACATTAAACCCTAAGAATCCTCACATCCATGCACCATCAAGGCCTATTCATTACCTGAGTTTATGCATAACTAGGTGTCAGATAAATTCTGTTCCTGGCTGTACAGTGAAGTGCTGAATGAATGCAGTAAGGTGCACAAAAACTGACAAGACTAGTACACATATTATCATGACAATTATTTCCCTCTATAGATTTTGTTAGCATATCTAAATAAGCGACATCACTTGTGTTAGTATGCTGTCTAATGGCTTAGGTAACTACATACTCATGCAGAGTAATGTTTCAGCTGCAGATAATATAAAACAATATTGAATCTAGTGCCATAGGAATATCATTTTTGTACATCTTGGAAGGCAAAGAAGGTGTTAGTAACTCATTAAATTTAACCACACAATTACACTACCTTGACCAAAGTTAACATAAGTACATGCTATAAGATACTATAATTATTATTATGTTTTGCTAGGGTCATATACATACCTACAGTAACATGCAGAAAGATACAATAATCCTCCAAACCACTTTACAACTGATGTTTGCCTGTGTTTTCTTATTCAGGTTTGCATCAGCTGCAAATGGGTAGAGAAGCATTATTGTCCACAATTGTACATATATTAGCAATGCAACTACGAAGAGAGAAAGATTAGTTACAAAACACTACAATACTGTACTTTTTACCTGAAGACTATATTTGTGCTTATCACTATATTTTACTTGATCTATTTACTACTAGAGTTCAGTAAGAGGAATTACAGTATACATACATTTCTTTTCAGAGTTAAGGCCCAGTGCTCCCAACAATATTCTTTCATATGGTACGACCATTTCACAGCCAATAGGAGAATGAAAAAGTACCTTATAAATGAGGAAGGTGGAGAAGATATGAGAAGACAAAGTTTGTGGATGTTTGTTAGTGTAAGGGGTAATATTTGAACCGGATAAGTAAAAACAAAGTGTGACAGAGATAATGAGTAGAGTGAATGAGCGACTAACTAGGGAGTGACTAGAGTAAATAAGTACTGTAACTAACTAAAGAGTGAATGAGCGACTAACTAGGGAGTGACTAGAGTAAATAAGTACTGTAACTAACTAAAGAGTGACTGACTAAGGTGTAACTAGAGAGATTGTGAATGAATAGCTGACTAAGGAGTGACCAGAGTGACTGACTAAAATGTGACTGGAGTGAGTGAATGACTGATAGCGGTGGGTGAACTCACTGGCACACTTGACTTTTGGATCACCCAAGAGGGGGTATGGGCAGGTGCAGTGAAAGGTGCCCCATGTGTTGATGCATTTGGCACTCTGGCCACATGGAAACACTGCTCCCTGGCACTCATCCTCATCTGTAGCCCACACACACACACCACACTAACAATCCTCAGAGCTTCACTTCAGATATTAAACATTTTATAGGTGATGGGTTTCTTTCGTCATATACAATCAGCTAATTATAATCCTATTTAGTTTGAAACACTTGGGAAATGTTAAGAAGTATGATTACCACTTTATTTTCTAAGGCACCTGAATCTTATTACAGCATCAACATATTCAAAGCACTGGGTCTGTTTCAACTTAATAGAATGATAATCTACCGGAAGCCCATACATATCCCATCTGGTACCATAGATCAAGAAAGATCAACAAGATGCAAGAGGACACTGCCACATCAAACTCCAAATATTATTCTAAGCTACTGCAGTACTGTACAATATAATACTTGCATCATGCCATCAAGCTGCAAACATATTAGTACTGTACTTAGTTGTCACATCTATCACTGAGTAGGTTATAAAGTAAATACAGCAGGTTAGTAATAGCAGCAATAAATGGGTTAGTGAAAGCATAGTTTTGGTTCATACCAGACTAAATTATTTATATATAAATTAAAGAATGCATCTTAAATTCAAAGACTATCCCGGTACAGAATACACCTAATTTTTACAAATACATACCATCATTCTGTCATCAATAAAGTGTACTAAATAATTTAGAGTTTATATCCCAAAACATTACCCAAAACATTACAGTCCTTTAGCTCTTCTTCAATGGTGATTTCTTTTCCTCATATTGAGAAAAATAGGTAAACTGTATACACTAGTAATAATAATTAGCCACTCTAAAGAAAGAGATCTGTGGAACTCATATGAGTATCTATCCTTAGCCATGTAACTCTCTTGATATCTAACCATAGTACTGTATACTCATGTCAATCTTATATATTTATCTGTATTAAACCACTTGCTTTAGTTTCTCTCGGTGTTCTTACCTTTACATTCAGTGTTAGGTGGTGAGCCAATGAAGCCAAAGTTACAGGTGCACTGGTAGCTGCCGGGTACATTCACACACTGGGCATTTTGTCCGCATGGGGACAGGCGGCATTCGTCCTCATCCCGGCATTCGGCACCAACGGCGGTGAAACCCTCACGGCAGAAACACTGGCCATTGCGGCACTCGGCATTGTTTACGCAGTTGAAGTTGGACTGGCACAGGATATTCACATCAGCCTATTGAGGTTAGAAGAGAGGAAATGAGTACATATGAGTATTATAGACAGACGACTGTTTTCATTTTCTGAATTACTGGTACATTATACAGTACATTATAAATTTGTAAACACTCAGCTACCCAGTAATAATTTTGGAAATGAAGGAGTCCTGATACTAATATAATTCTATATACTGACCTGCTCACAAGCAACCTGGGGAGTGGGCACAGGTTTGAAGCCCTGGGGACAGATGCAAGTGTAGCCTGGAGCCGTGTTCTGACATAATGCATTGATGCCACATGGACGATTCAAGGTACTGCACTCATCAATGTCTGGGAGAAGGAGATAAAGAGGTTAGGACACAAAAGATTAAGCAATAACAGAGCCTATCATTTTTAATCATCCTAGAATTAATGTACCTACTGTTCTGGAATAACCATGCAAATATGGCAATAAATATAATCAATTCAATTATACTGTACCTGAAACATTAATTTTAGGTAGAAAGGAGACAAAATGACTCATGTATAAAAAAAAAAAAAAAAAAAAAAAGAATCCTATATGAGTGAGAACACATACCAACACAGCCAGAGTATGGGTCACCAGTGTAGGCTTCCTGACAGAGGCATGTGTAGCTTCCCACACTGTCAATACACACAGCATTGGCACCGCACGGGTTGGTTCGGCATTCATCCACATCTGCAAGGGGGAGACGGGATTAGTTTCCATCCGGGGCATGTGTTGGGACTCGGGACCCATCATGAGTAATAATAATGGGGTCAATTTTTTTTGTTGCGGGGTGTTCAGGTGTTCCATATTCCTGTCCTTATTTCTACAATCAACTTCTAGAAAAACAGGTTACCTACATAAGATTAGGAGGAGAAAGCACATCATTACACTACTAGAACACTATAAGCCTATATTCATTGAAGATGTTATGTGACTTCTAAGGATATTTGTTCAATTGTTACTGGTGTTGGATTCATTGTTAATTAAGTTAATAGTTAATTTGTGTTAATTCAATTGTATTGTTCCTTTTCCCTGTTATTGTGTTTTGCATTACTATAACAATTATCTATATACATGTACTTTGAAACAATTAATTAGTCTTTCTATCAGTAATGTTGGTTATAACTGAACTTCTCCCTTACTATTCTCAACTAAAGTAGATGTAAATGTTATATTTCTTAAGTATTATTAAGCTCCAAAAAAAATAAATTATGGAAGACAGACTCTGCCAAGAATAGGGGAACAGACTTTTGTTTCCTTCAAAGAGTTTTAGAATACTTCAGTCAAGAAACAAGAAAAGAAATGTGACAGACTAAGAAGGCACGAAATCATAATGCCTTCATTAAATATAGTACAGGTACAGCAATGCCAAGAAAATTGTTACTAAGCATAATTCAAGTAGAGTATAAAACTGAAAGGATCATACTGGATGTTATAATACAGCAGCTGAAGAAAACTGATTGGGTCAGTATATAAAACTGATCAACAGTGTTTCTGAGTTAAAGCAGCAAACCTATTTCATACTGTAGTAGCCTACATGTTGTGAAAATAAGCAAAGAATGATGGAAGAAAACTGTTGGTCATGTTTAACATACTGTATGTTTGATGTAGAAATATTTGAGTATGGATGAGAATGAACATTAAAATAATGTTTCTGAATTCTGTTTCAGCAAGAGTGTTATGTAACATGATTGTGTGCTATGTGTATATACCTTTAAAAACCACAAACAATTGAAGATAATGTAAAAAATAGTAATTTTCCATGAAGGTTCGGTCATGCTATTAGGTAGAAATATGAAACTAAGATATGGGAAAACAAATTACAGTAAACAGATTATTGAAAGCCATAACAAAACTGTAGTAGCTTTAGGAGTCCTCAAGGGACCAGATATGCAGCTGAAAACGCACACAGTTTCCAGACAAGCTGGTCTCCACACACACTCTTGGAGGAAGAGAAAATAGGATGAACCGCTGAATATTTCAAAAGGTTCATAGGTGGAGGACCTTGAGATTTGAAGACAAACAGTAAAGACAGTGAAGATTAACTCTGTCTAACAGAGTTTTCTCAGGAGTGATGATGTCTCCTTAATTATTTTCATCGTCTGTGAAGAAAATAAATTGTCGAATAAGCCATAGCAAATTCTGAAAGAAGGATTTGTCCACTGTCCATCGATCAAGCGAGTCCATGAGTGTCAGGGAAACATTGGAGGCGGAAATGCTGAGGCAGGACGGAATTAACGTTACTAACTGCTGCATGACTCTTTTCCATCGCCCTCAAATCCTTGTGGACAGAAACACTTGTATGAGCCTGGAATGTTGAGGCACTTGGCATTTTCTGCACACGTGGTACTGAGGCCGCACTCGTTGATGTCTGTACATTTCTCGACGGGGTCTCCAGTGAAGCCTTGAGGACACCGGCACTCATAGGACCCCGGGGTATTCATACACGTGGCTGAGCTCCCACAGGGGAATGTCCAGTTGGAGGCAGGACGTGGTAGGAGAGTGGTCACCAGTCCCTCCAACTCCAAGATTATAGAGGTCGTGGTTTCAATCTCGTTAGTCTCATCCTTCTCCTCCAAGGCAGGGTCCACGCACTCGTTAATATCTTGTTAGTGGGTGAGCGGCATGTTATTAGTCAAGGACTGGCAGAATGGATGTTGTTGATGTTATATCACTCATCTGGTTACTGGTAAGCATTAGTCTGCAACACTCTTATTAGTATGTACTGTACAACTAACTAACATATACTATAATTTACATACTGTATAATGTAACTACAACTTATTAATAGAATCCGTCACCGCATGGGATACAGTGTAATGGTGATATTTTGCTGTATAGTATATAAAAAAATATGTCCTGCCTTATATTAGGAAAACTTTTTCATCTCATGTTTTAATGTCATACTCCTCTGTGAATCATGGAAGCTACAAGTATTACACGAGACCTAGATATTGTTGTTATTATTTCTAGTGACATACATTTATTCTCTGCAGGCAAATTATTACAGCATTCCCCCCATACACTGAAATATTGCACTTTAATTGTGTAGGGTGGAGAAATCCCAAGACATTATTCCTCATCATACATACAGTACAAAAAAGTACCGTATTCACATGGAATGTTGAAATGACAACCTCATTATCCATCACAAGTGGTTGCCTACATATCAAACACTGTATGTATGGTGTATACAGCCTCTTGGGGTGAGTAAGCCTCTCCAAACAGACTTCAAGTGCAGTTGACTGGAAATCTTGTAGGATTCAAGGAAATACTGTATCTATAAAACACAGGAGTTATTTTTCTCCAGTCCTTGTCTTGTAATCCACTGATAAGGTGTTCTCCAAAGGAACTAGATTACAGTAGAACTGACAGATTACAGTACTTTACAAGTTGTACAAATATTTCTATCCTACTTAACATATCTGGTTATTATGCAAATACACAACCAAGAATCCATTATAACTAACCTTGACAAGCCCCATACATATCATAGGGGTCACCCACAAAGCCTGGTGGACAAGCACAGGTAAAGTTGTTGATTCCATCCACACACACAGCATTGGCAGCACAGGGACTGCGCTCACACTCGTTGATATCCTGTAAAGTCCATGAAAATAGTTGTATAAAAATATGACACCAAAGACACTGGTAGCTACAGTACCCACTCTCCAGTAGCCATGTTTTCAGGGAAATGGTTGTAAAATGTAACACTTATTGTAAAATGCACACTTCATAACAAAACTGTAATGATAAATGTTTAGAGAAATTAAACCCATTCCTAGTAATTTTTCATGAGAGCTTTTTCTTCAATTTTATGTTGATTTTACTCCTGTAGGTCAACACTGGCATTATACAGTATATCAGTAGGCATTACTTTGTACTGTATTCCTCCACCCTAATACTGACCAACTCCTTCATCCCCCCACCCAATACTGACCTCCCCCCCCCCCCCCCAATACAGACCTGACATCCAGTACGTGAGTATGGGTCCCCCTGGTAACCCGTGGGACATTCACAGTCATGACCACCTTCCAGGTTACGACACTTGGCTTTGGGGCCACAACTGTCACTACGCAGGCACTCGTCCATATCAGCACACTGTGAGGAAAAAATGTACACAGGAATTATAATATGCAGTGAAATGATACAATGATAAATTACTAAAAATTTGCAGCAAATTATAGCACGTACAGTTGGCCACAGAAATTTTTACACATATAGGCTATAGTTATGTAAAGAGAGGTCATTCATTATTGAGGAAGTACTGCAATGAATGGTCTACCAAGTGCCTCAATTGATTGCTATATAACAAACCTAATGATATTAATGTAGTATGTATTGTAGTTACATAGTTCCATTTTCTACCTATATGTTGTAAACTCTCGAAAACAATAGCGTGTGTGTGTAAATTCTTGTGGTCAATGTAGTACAAATTAATTATATCCCTAGCAACCCTACGTAAGCTACAACATTTTTACAAGGAACTAATAAGCTAGACAACTCCAATTACAACAGAATATAACTATATTATTCATGATATCCATACTGTACTTTGTTACCAAATCTTTACAAGTAACAAAGCTAGACTATACTCCCTTTATAACTGAAGAAAACTCTTATAATTACAGTTATAGTTAACGTTATATAATTACACCTACAACTATATTACAATTACACAGATACTGTAGTTATATAATCACACTTAAAACTCTATTATAATTACACAGTTAGTTATATAATCAGTTTAGTAAGTTTTTCCAAACTACTACTACTACTACTACTACTACTATTTGATATTACTCACCCCTGTGTATGGGTTGCCAATATATCCATCAGGGCAGAGACAGGTGTAGTTGCCATTGAGGTTGGTACACAAGGCATTGCTTCCACATGCATCAGGACTGGCACACTCGTCAATATCTGTATAACAACACATTAAACTTCATTAGTTACTACATTACAAGTATAAAGATTAAAAATTACTGTATGTTTTATCCTAACAAAATAAATTAATCATCTCTCTCTCTCTCTCTCTCTCTCTCTCTCTCTCTCTCTCTCTCTCTCTCTCTCTCTCTCTCTCTCAAAAACTATCTATATCAATTAATCAACCAACTAAGCAGCCCGGGAGCTTATGATAACAAATTAAGTGTGTCTGTGGTGACATGGTGGTACAGTAGTTGTTTTTACTGTGTGACCTCCAGTTAACTTGTAAGTCACAGACCTTGACACATACACAGCTAAAATGATTATCAATACCATTTGCACTCTCTCTCTCTCTCTCTCTCTCTCTCTCTCTCTCTCTCAAACATAGTGTACAGTACTATATTGGCTTGGTAAGTTGAGAGAGAGAAGTTGGTAATGATAACAAGAGAGAGAGAGATAGAGTCCAGCCTGCAGTTAAATATATATAAAGTATGTAGGTATATAGGATAGGAAAATAAACCGAGCCCATAAAGACAGACAGATGAATACACAGACATAAAATAACCAACAAACACAAAGAAAAATATACATAAACAATAACCATAAAATCCAACCTCACTCGATCGGAACAACCAACTAGGCTGCTACTACTACTACTATAAATACTACTACTCCTCCTCCTCCTCCTACTACTACTACTACTATTCTTATTTATTACATACCGTAGCATCGTGTGTATCCATCTCCAGTGAATCCTTCCTTACAGTCACAGGTGTAGTGTGCGGGTAGGTTACAACACTCGGCATTCTCCACACACTTGGATGCCAGCTCGGGATTCTGGCACTCGTCGATGTCTACAAGGAAAAGAAAGATACACATTATTATTATTATTATTATTATTATTATTATTATTATTACAAGGAAAAGAAAGATAGGCCTACACATTATTATCATTATTATGTCTACAAGGAAAAGAAAGATACACATTATTATCATTATTATGATTATTATGTCTACAAGGAAAAGAAAGATACAAATTGGTTAGATAATAGTGTTTGTTTGTTTGTTTATTATTATTATTATTATTGTTATTTAGCGAATGTTGCGCTTGTACTAGATGTCTGCTGAATAAAATAGTAAAAAGAAAAGAAATGAGCATGTTGGTTATTGTTTTATTTGTTATGTATTTATTTGTTTTGCCTTGATACCTGAAAAAAATAAACGCACACACACACACACAGAAAGAACAGAGATTGAAGTTGGATAAGCCATTCTTCTGTATAAAAGAGAAACGTGTACTGTATTCATAATTAAAGTGAAAATCCTGTGTGTAGTTAACCAATAAACTATTATAATTAAGGGCACGTCAACTAATTAGCAAGCTTAATTGGTTTTTATATGTTAACATCTTAACAAAGGCTAATTATAGTATGACACAAGGCCGATGTGCCAGAACGTCATGTGTGTGTGTGTGTGTGTGCTTAATTAAACAAACGTTAGTACAATACAAGTTCGATAATTATGTGTGTGTGCGTGTACTTAACAAACAATTCGTACAATATAAAAGAGATATGTGTGTGTGCGCGCGCTTATCAACCCATTCCTACGATATAAAAGTGATGTGTGTGTGTGTGACTGTGTGTGTATATTGTTCCGAGTAGATGCATGTAGGTTATATAAACAGTGAGTGCCAATAAAAACCCTTAATTATAATAATATTATTAACTAGTATAGAATAAAATGGTTAATTATCATATTTTATTTTTATTTAACTATTATTTATACTCAATTTCATGATAGAAAAAGAAACAATATAGAATCAATTGTATTAAAGTGTATATAAAGAGGTTTCCCCTTCATCTGCTCGGAATGGCACACACACACACAGACACACACACACACACACACACAGTCAATGTCCTTCACGCCCTCCGGTATATGCTACTTCCTTGATTCACTAACTCATTCACCCCTCCTTCCTTCCGGTCCAACGAATGAGTGAGTGAGTGAAGAGAGAGTGAGTGAGTGAAGAGAGAGTGAGTGAAGAGTGAGTGAGTGAAGAGTGAGTGGAGAGTGAGTGAGTGAAGAGTGAGTGAAGAGAGAGTGCATGAATGAGTACAGTATTTGAGTTAGTGAGTGGAAGTGAAGAGTGAACAATATAATATAATAGTGAGTAAAGGGCAACACGAGTGAGTGTGTGAGTGGGGAAGCGTATAAATTATAAGGTGTGAGAGTGTAAGTAATCATGAGTGAGAGTGAATGAGTGGGGGAGGGTAAGTAATCAAGAGTGAGAGTGAATGAGAGTAAGAGTGAGTGAATGAGAGTAAAAGAGAGAGTATAGTGTGTGTGCATGACAGCTGGTGAAATATACACACATGGTCAGTCACTCGGCCTTGAAGGAATAAGCAAGAGAACAACAAACTGCGGGTTGACCGAGTGTGACGTCATTGTTTTCCCGCCAAAAATCTATGTACAAAATTCCCGCCAAACATGAAGTGTAAACAATACGATCACTCACACATTTCACCTTTTCTTCCTTCCCAATCTAACTATTTATTTATTATTTACCTTTCCTTCCTTTTTAACCTAACTATTTATTTATTTACCTTTCTTTACTTCCTAATCTAACTATTTATTTATCTTTCCTTACATCCCAATTTAACTATTTATTTATTTATTTATTTAACTTTCCTTTTCAATCTAACTATTTATTTATTTACCTTTCTTTACTTCCTAATCTAACTATTTATTTATTTATCTTTCCTTACATCCCAATTTAACTATTTATTAATTATTTACCTTTCCTTCCTTCCCAATCTAACTATTTATTTATTATTTACCTTTCCTTCCTTCCCAATCTAGCTATTTATTTATTATCTACCTTTCCTTCCTTCCCAATCTAGCTATTTATTTATTTATTCATCTTTCCTTCCTTCTCAAACTAACTGTCTATTTATTTATTTAACTATTTATTTATTTATCTTTCCTTCCTTCTCAAACTAACTGTCTATTGATTTATTTACTTAACTATTAGACTTGATATTACGAGAGTGTGTGCCAGCCAGTTACAGGGAATCATTCATTATATGCTCAGCTGTGGGGGTTGATGCATGGCTGCCAACATCAACAAACCCTACACACGTTCGCGTTCGTTAGCCAAGCAGCTGGATTTACGGATTCACACAAAAATTCATTCACGCGCTATGAATACTACCTAGCTAGAGGAAGGAAAGAGGGGAAGGAGGAAAGAGGGGAAGGAGGAAAGAGGGGAAGGAGGAAAGAGGGGAAGGAGGAAAGAGGGGAAGGAGGAAAGAGGGGAAGGAGGAAAGAGGGAAAGGAGGAAAGAGGGAAAGGAGGAAAGAGGGGAAGGAGGAAAGAGGGGAAGGAGGAAAGAGGGGAAGGAGGAAAGAGGGGAAGGAGGAAAGAGGGGAAGGAAGGTGAAGGGAGAAAGAAGAGTCTATTGGCATGAATGAACTGCATGATATAAATGTTGTGAAAGACAGCAAATGTGATCACCGATTTATATATTTTCACAGATCAGAGGCAGAATATATTATTTTACAAAACATTCACAGCTCCGTTCCGAGACACACAATACTGTACGGTAAAACACAATCAAATAAAAAGATATAATAATACAAAAATATCAATGAACTTTTTCGATACTGCCATATTTTGACAAGAGATAAAACAGGGAGGTGGGTAGGAATACATTGAGGCAACTGTACACATATATTATCATAATCAAATGTGCATGTAGCCAGGTGTTGTTGTTGTTGTGTGTGTGTGTGTATGTGTGTGTTCTAGGGGTGATATTTGGGGCCAGATAATGCTAGTGGTAGATGTAGTGACAATGACAGTGGTAAATAATGGTAGTTATTGATATTGATAATGACAGTGGTAGTGGTAGTGGTATTGGCAGTGGTAGTGGTATTGGCAGTTCCAGTGATAATGATAGTGATAGTAATGATAGATATAGAGATAAATAATAGAGGTAGTATAATGGTAGTACAGGTAAGGGTAGACAATGGTAGTATAGTAATGGTGATAACAATTAATGGTATACATACATAGAGACTATCCCATATTGGCCCCTTGAGTGAATGGTCAGTGAACTTAGTGTAGGCGGCACTCGACCTGCTCCTCCTCCACCTTTACCTCCATCTCTCCATCTCTTCCTTTCCTTCTACCTTCATTCATCTCTGTTCTCTACTCCATCTCTCTCTCCCTCCCTCCTTCTCTCCATATGTTCCTTTCCTTCTACCTTCCTTCACTCCTTTACCTCCATCTCTCCTTCCTTTTCTTCCACCTTCCTTCTTATCTGTTCTCTCCTCCTTCCTTCTCTCCATCTCTCTCTCTCTCTCTCTCTCTCTCTCTCTCTCTCTCCTTCTCTCCATCTGTTCCTTTCCTTCCACCTTTACCTCCATCTCTCCCTCCCTCCTCTCCATCTGTTCCTGTCCTTCCACATTCCTCCATCTCTCCCTCCCTCCCTCCTCCTCTCCATCTGTTCCTTTCCTTCCACCTTCCTTCATCTCTGTTCTCTCCTCCTCCATCTCTCCCTCCCTCCATCATTCTCTCCATCTGTTCCTTTCCTTCCCCCTTCCTCCATCTCTCCCTCCCTCCTACTTTCTTTCATCCATCTTTTCTCTTTTTGCACTTTCATCCATCTCTTTCCTTTCAATCTCTCTTGCACCTTCCTTCATCTACTGTATATCTACCACTTCCACCCTCATCCACCAACCTCCCCATACCATCCCTCCTCCTTATCCTCCTAACTCCTTCAATCCTAATCACTATAGGATAATATCACACAATTTTCAATAAGTACACACACACACACACACACACACACACACACACACACACATACAGGGTTCTCGTGACTGAAGTAGAGGGTGGGACCACATACATACATAAATTATTGTCGAGAATAACTTTGGATTTATCTCTTCCTTGTGGTGGTTAGGATAGATGGATGGAAGAGAGGGAGAAAGAAAGGAAATAAGGAAGGAAGCAAGTACGGAAGGAAGGAGGGAGGGTGGGAGAAAGGATGGAAGGAAGGAAGAACGGAAGGGATGAAGGGAGGTAGTGAGAAACGACTGAAGAACGAAATGAAAGGAGGGAAGAAGGAAGTAAGAATGAATTAATGAAGGAACGAAAGAAATAAGGGAAATATAAATAAATGGAAGGAAGAAAGGAGGGTGGCGCGGGGAACGTCAAGGATTTAGAAAAAAAAAAAAAAAAAAAAATCACAGCAGTGAGATGAAATATGGGAGGGCATAAAATAAATATATATATGGGCATAAGAAGATGAAGAATGCGTGAGTGTGGGCGTGGAAATGAATGGAATGTGAGGGTGTGGGCGTGGGAGTTGGCAGGTCAGTGAGCGGCTGGAGGTAGGGCGGGAGGGAGGGAGGGTGGTCGGGGGTGGGGGGAGTGAGGGAGGGCGTGGGGGAACCTGCTAAAAAACAAAATAAAAAAATATATATAATCATTTTAACTCTCACTACCTCTACCCAAACAGGACACTCTAATTTCTGTTCATCTGAGTCACCCTATTGTTGTTTCCTGGCATATATATATACTTTGGAGGAATCAAGATGTTCTATATAATGTATGTACCAAAAGTATACCAAGCCCTTAATTAATTCAGGAGTATAAAATAATGATCACTTGTACAGATGCCTCCAAAAATTTCGAGACACTAGCTGCTTGAGTCTAGCAGGTGGTGCATCGAAATTTATGGATGCAACTGTACACACTATACGTCATTCCTAACGTCTATTCCCGCCTCTCAATGACCGATAAAGTAGACGCTTCTCAAGGTCAATGACGCAACGAGAACGTCTAGATTGATGTATGTGTGTGTGTATGAACTTCACGGGGTTAAGAATACAGGTGCGTGCTAATTAAGGTAAGGTGAGGTGAGGTGAGGTGGTGAAATGTCTGGGTGTTGTCACTTTTATGTCTTTAGTAATGGCAGGTCGTGTGTGTGTGTGTGTGTGTGTGTGTGTGTCTGTGTGTGTGTGTGTGTGTGTGTCTGTGTGTGTGTGTGTGTCTGTGTGTGTGTGTGTGTGTGTGTGTGTAAAGATGTCTTGCACGTGGAGAGAGAGAGAGAGAGAGAGAGACCTTCTATAACCTTCTATAGTGCAGTGACCGAGGGTGTGTGTGTGTGGGCAGTGAGTGAGATATGCTATGCCATGTGTGTGTGTGTGTGTGTGTGTGTGTGTGTGTGTGTGTGTGTGTGTGTGTGTGTGTGTGTGTGTGTGTGTGTGTGTGTGCGTGTGTGTGTGTGTGTGTGAGGGGCGTTGGTGGTGGTAGTGAAGGGGGATGAGGTAGTATGGGTGTGAGATAGGAGGAATAGGTGGGGGATAGGGGTGAGGGTCAGTATAGAGGGAAGGATGTGGGATAGGGGTGGTGAGGGTCAGTGGATGGGGGGGGGGATTGGCAGGTCAGTTTAGGGAGAGAAGGTGGGGGTGGTGGTTGGGAGGGGGAGTGAAAAGATGGGGTGGTCAGTTGAAGAAGGGAGGGAGAGAAGGGGAGAGGGAGGGAAGAAGAGAGGAAAGGGGGGATGAAGGGAGAGAGGGAGATAAAGAAGGAAGGGGTGGTTGGGAGGGGGAGTGGAAAGATGGGGTGGTCAGTTGAAGGAGGGAGGGAGGGAGAGAGAGAGAGAGGGAGGGAAGGAAGGGATGGGTTGGTCCATGGAGTGGTAAGAAGATGGTCAGGTCAGTGGAGGTGGTACAGAGGTCATATCCCAGACACAGACAACACACACAGTTAGGCTAAATACAGACGCCAGCAACAGGTATCTTCTCATGGGATCTGGTGGCAAGTCCATGTAGCAGTACTTCCCACTTTTTCCTCCACACACACACACACACACTGAAAAGGCGTGGTTGTGTTTCTATTCTATCCCACATCTTATAAACTTCTCCCTCACACACACACACACACACACACACACACATACACATCTTTCTTTTTCATTCACAACACTCATCTCTCTTTTCCACTCAACGTCTTTCCCTTTCATACCTGTTTTAATTTCTTTGACACCTGTTAATTATTTCCCACATTTTTTCACAACTACTTTTCTGCCTGCCTGCCCCACGCATAAATAATATCATCCACTCTCCCACACTATTATTCCCCCCTCTCTTCCTCCCCTCCTCTGTTTTCCCACACATCAATCATGCAGCCTTCGTGCCTTCCTTCATTTCTTTCTCCCACACATTTCAAACCAAACCAATCACTTTCTCCCCCACAACCACTTACACTATTCCATCCATTCCCTCCTTCCTTCCTTTCTTCCTACTTCATCTTCCTCCTTACCTCCCTATATCTGTTCCCGCCCCCCCCACACACACCCCTACACCCCCCACCCCTTATTCCTCACGCACACACCTTTCCAAGAACAAGAACTTACTCACGCCCCCCTTTTTCACACACACACACACACACACACACACACACACAGATGCCTACACTCACTTCCTCTCTCAAACCACACTGCTCACCTCCATGCCCTTCCCCTCACCTCTCCCTCACCCCTCCACCACACACACACACACACACACACACACACACAGCAAGTGTTTCAATATCACGATAAGATAGTAAAATAGATATATACGTACGGTAGATGATAAAGACAAATAGATAAATAAGTTGACAGATAGATAAACAGATAGACAAATAAACATCCAGTGAAATAATTCTACGGCCTCCATCTCCCACTTTCGTTATATCATCCAAGAGCTGGTTATAGTGTGTGTGTGTGTGTGTGTGTGTGTGTGTGTGAAAATGCATTGCAGTGTGTATAAGATTAAGTTCAGATTAACCACCAAACAACAACACTTTACCATTATATCCTCTTAAGGAAAGGAAAGAAAATAATAATAATAATAATAATAATAATAATAATAATACTAATACTAATAATAATAATACTAATAATAATAATAATAATAATAATGTAGTATAGTTCATTGACCATACCTACCTACCTACCTACCTACATACATACATACCTACCTACCTACCTACCTGTCGATATTCTGAGTCCTCCTCTTCTTCTTCTTCTTCTTCTTCTTCTTCCCACAGTGTTTATACAGGGAACATACTAACCATCTTTTGTTGTTTGGGTTATCTATTTTTTTGTTCGTTCTTCCACTTCCTATTCTGTTTTTTTTTATATATATATCTTTTTTTTTTTGTTCGTTCTTCCACTTCCTATTCTGTTTTTTTTTTTTAATATATATATATATATATTTTTTCGTTCTTCCACTTCCTATTCTGTTTTTTTTTTTTTTTGTTCGTTCTTCCACTTCCTATTCTGTTTTTCTTTTTTTTTTTTTGGTGTGTATAGCTGTGTTCCATCTGTTAATTTTCTTCGCCTCC
This sequence comes from Petrolisthes manimaculis, assembly GCA_034508575.1. Lineage (NCBI taxonomy): Eukaryota > Metazoa > Arthropoda > Malacostraca > Decapoda > Porcellanidae > Petrolisthes > Petrolisthes manimaculis. The sequence continues at coordinate 255,015 of JAWZYT010000444.1, forward strand.
TATTCTTCCTTTTCTTTTTCCTCTTCCACCTTTTTCTCCATCTCCACTTTCATCTCCTCCTTTCCGTCCTCCTCCTTTTTCCCTTCCAATTATTCCCCTTTCTATTTCTTCCTTCCATTTTCTTTTTCTCCTCCTTTTCTTTAAATTTCTCTCTTCTCTTTTCCTCTCCTATTATTCCTCCTTTTACAACTTATTCCTTCTCTCTTCCTACTTCTCCTTCCCCCACCTATATCGTTTTCTATTAATTCTGTACTTCCCTCTTCTCTTTATTCTTTTATCTCCTCCTCCTCCTCCTCCTCCTCCTTCTCCTCCTTCTCCTTCTCCTTCTCCTCCTTCCTCCTCCTTCTCCATCTCCTCCAATCCAAGTTCTTCTCTCAGATCGACTCAGCATTTTTATCCCATGACTGTCTGACCCTCTCTGCCCACACACACACACACACACACACACACACACACACTCACACACATACTCTCTCTCTCTCTCTCTTCCCTTCCTTTTCTGCTTCCTACACTCATCTCTCGGCCTTATGTAGTAGACAAATTTATTACAGGTCCATATAATAATATTTTAATAACCTACCCAGTTGTACATACATGCATATATACATAAATAATTCATCAATAAAGACAAAATTAATACAGATCCATTTAATATTTTAATAACCTACCCAGTTGTACATAAATAAATAAATACATACATACATCAATAACCCATCGTGTAGTTGAGAAATACACTTCTTTTCATACACAGAGGCATTTAAAACCGTAAGGAGACTACAAATTCGTATTCAAGATGATGGTGTATTTCTATTAACCTTACAAATGACCACATGTTTAGATTCGAGTCCATTCAGCCGCTTTCAGATATTGTTGTTGTACACGAGTCTTTGTTTATATTAAGGACCCTGTGATCGTGTATGAAAATTGGAGGTTTCTGATTCCTCCTGACCATGCCACGAAACAGGCTCCGTCCATGTAGGCGGTGTTTCGTGGCATTATTTGAAGGACTCGTTTATCTCCAAATTTTCTGACTACATCACAGGGTCCCTTAACAATACAACTCACTCTACCATTAACATTCCCAGCATAGTCTACAGGGTCATTGATCTCACTGAATTTGTCTTGTGTCTGCTAGAAAATTCATCCATCCATCCAATTATCCATTCATCCATGTAATCAACTATCCATCCATCCAACTATCTATTCATTCATCCATCCATCCATCCAACAATCCACCCATCCAACTATCTATTCAACCATCCATCCATTCATCCATCCAACCATCCATTCATTCATCCAACCATACACCAAACAACCATACATCCATCTAACCATCCATCCATCTATTCAACCAACCATCCATAGTAGATGTAGTAGAAAAATTGAAGGTTAGAAAGTCCTTCAAACATTACCACGAAACACACACACACACAACACCTACATTGAAGGAGCTACATATTATAGTTTCATGGCATAGTCTGGAGGAATCAAATGCCACCACCACAACCACAAGCTCTTCCTTATCATTTAGTTCCAGTCACAGTTAGTAATGAAACTCAATTAAAAAACCTAATGTCCTTTTAATTCACCAAACATCCACGGTCGTCTTCCCCTTATTAAAGTTTATCACCCTAGTTCCTGTTTATATATATTCCTTATTGTCTCTCTCGTCCTTATATTCTGGAACCCCTACTCCCTTTCCCTTATAGTCTGAATCCTCTCGTTTCCCTAATCCCTCTCCCTTATATTCTGGAACCCCTTGTCACCTTACTCCATCTCCCTTATATTTTAGCCCCCACTCATCCCAGCCTCCACTCATCTTAGCCCCCACTCACCACAACCCCCACTCATTCCAGCCCCTCCCACTCACCCTAGGCCTCTCTCATCTCTATCACCTCAAGCCACGCCCAAGGCAGTAGTCATGATGAGCCGTAAGTAAGTAAGTGCTCTAAGCCAAGGTGGATAGGTGAAGGTGGAGGGGTACTGGCCAGGGTAGGTGTAGGTGGAGGGGTACTAGCCAGGGTAGGTGTAGGTGGAGGGGTACTGGAGAAGGTGTAGGTGGAGGGGTACTAGTAAAGGTGGTACTGGCCAAGGTAGGTGTAGGTGAAGGAGGAGGTAATAATAATCTCCTATGAACACCAAAATAATATCTATTTCTCGTAATGGAAATATAAAAATAATATCCACTGATACCAAACTCTTCAGGCTTTAGAAGAGAGAGAGAGAGAGAGAGAGAGAGAGAGAGAGAGAGAGAGAGAGAGAGAGAGAGAGAGAGAGAGAGAGAGAGAGAGAGAGAGAGAGAGAGAGAGAGAGAGAGAGAGAGAGAGAGTTCCTAGGTGTGAGGTGATGGGGAGAGAAAGTGAGTGAGAGTTCCAAGGTATGAGGTTGTAAATTATGTATATCTATATGTAAGTGAAAGGAAGGACTAGGTGAATTTGAAGGTGATAAAGAGGGTATATAAATGTGTATGTAGGTGAAATGATTAGGTGAATTTGAAGGTGATAGGGAGGGTATATAAATGTATGTGTAGGTGAAATGATTAGGTGAATTTGAAGGTGGTAAAGAGGGTATATAAATGTGTGTGTAGGTGAAATGATTAGGTGAATTTGAAGGTGATAAAGAGGGTATATAAATGTGTGTGTAGGTGAAATGATTAGGTGAATTTGAAGGTGATAAAGAGGGTATATAAATGTGTGTGTAGGTGAAAGGAAGGGTTAGATGAAGGTGAAGGTGTCAGAGCAAGGGCCTGGGAAGAAGAAACCACAATAGCTATCATCATCAACATCATCATCATCGTCATCATCATCCACACAACCTCGGGGCCACAATAAAGTTAAAAGTACCGCTGTTGCCCTAAAGCTGGGTGGGTGGGTGGGTAAGGTGGAGAGGGTGGAGAGAGAGGGAGGGTGGAGAGAGAGGGAGGGTGGAGAGGGAAATGTGGGTGGGTAGGTAGGTGAGAGGGTGGGTTGGTGGGGAGGGGAAGGAGAGGGAAAAGGTGGGTTAGAAACAGAGAGAGAGGTATTGAGAGGAGAGGGAGGGACTTGTAGGAAGGGGAGGAGAGGGGAAGGTAGAAAGGGGAGGAGATGGAAGGTAAGAAGGGAATGCGAGTATAAAGGAGTGGAGGGGAAGGTGGTTATATAGATGTGTGGGTATGGGGGGGAGAGGTTAAGAAGGAGAGGAAGAGAGGGTGGGTAGCTGTCTCTCGTGTGGGCGTGAGGGAGGAAAGGAGTGAGGGAGAGGGGGAGAGGAGGGAGAGGAGGAGGAGGAGGGGAGAGGAGAGCAATGACAGGTAGAGAGAGAGAGAGAGAGAGAGAGAGGAAAGGAGGAAAAATATTACGTAGAATTGAGTTATTCTGACTACTAAGGAAAGAGAAATAAGGGAATGAAATATGAAAATAGAAGGAGAAGAGACAATGAGTTAAGGAAGAGAATAATTAAAAAGAAGGAAGGAAGGAAGAGAGGCAGAGTGGAAAGAAAGGAAAAATATAAAAAGAAGTAAGAAAGGAAGGAGGAGAGGTAGGCAGGGATGGACTTAGAAGAACAGTGGAAATGCCTCTCTCTCTCTCTCTCTCACACACACACACACACACACACACACACACACACACACACACACACACACACACACACACACACACACACACACACACACACACACACACACACACACACACACACACACACACACACACACACAGTCACATAACCTCAGTAACACACACACACACTTGGCAGGTTGCTTGGGTTGCGTTGAGTTTGTAAGTTAGTTAGTTGGTACCCAGGTCACCTTCCACTACCACTACCACTACCACTACCACTACCACTACCATCACCACTAACCTAACGGACTCTCAACATGCCGCTCACCCACCAGGTTAGGCCAGGTTTAAGTGGGCGTGGGTGTGGGTGTGTGTGTGTGGGCGTGGGTGTGTGTGTGTGTGTGTGTGTGTGTGATGCTTAAGTTTTGTGTGTGTGTGTGTGTGTGATGCTTAAGTTGTGTGTGTGTGTGTGTGTGTGTGGGTGTGGGTGTGTGTGTGTGTGTGTGTGTGT